>BRZM01001849.1:0-69240 GCA_033238685.1 Lates japonicus
CATGCAAACTGAAAGCCAGCTATTTTTTCTTAAGAAAACTGTTTTGTTTTTTTTTTCTTTAACTTAAGTAAAAACTGATTTTTACTTAAGGACCCTCAGCTCTGGCATTAACTAATACAGGACTGGTAAACTGTAGAGTGACAGAGCATAACTAGTATGCCACCTTTTTGGAATACATTCTCAGTCACCTTTATTCAACATTTCTCCTCCTCCTTTATTCAAATATGTGTTATTGCACTCGCCAGCAGGGGGCAGTGTAGGAGACTGTGTGGCCAAGCTAAGTAGAGGAAGCTTGGTTTTTCAGTTGTTAGCTGGAGCCCTTGGCCTACATTAGTGTGTGTGTGCCTGGTGCTGTATGGAGCTTGCATGTTTTGTCAGTCCTGCCGGTGATTAAATGAACTTTTTCCTATATCGTGCCGTTGTAGTGTGAGTGGTGTAAGATTAGCAGTGAGCCATCTATTTTGTTGTACCTGGGAATGATTTATATCACCATCAACATGCAAAGATCCTCTTCTTAGGAGTGGAATTCAGGAGCATTTTCGAGATTCAAGTAGGGTAAACAGGTGGGTGGTTAGGATAAAGGTTTGTTTATCTTTTTATTTGCAGATTGAGGCGTTTACCCACCAGGCTGGAATAAATCTTTATGAATTAAGTTTGCAGAATAATAAGTGAAACAGCAGAGTGATAAAAGCAGAAACTGTGATCCTGAACATATTATGTTTGCGACGGCTGCAGAGTGTACGTCATGGTGAACCCAGTTTAGTCAACCACCATGTTGCTGCTGGCTTTTCCCCAACAGCACAAGCTGGGGTGGTCTGAGCATCGCTGCAACTAATCACTCATCTTCACTTTTCAATATTCTTTGACTGGTCTAATAATAACAGATTAGACTGAAAACCCCTGTCTCATGAAATTTGAGCCACTAAAATCCTCTTAAATTGAATTTTCTTGATATTATCCCTCAAAGTATTTGTTCTTTTTTAATTCACTGGTGTTTCTGCAATGCATTTACTGCAATGTGTGACATGATCTCATGGGATAGCGTACAAATATTGCATTTCACGTGTCGTGTACACATTTTATGCTGTTAGTGGGTCATTTAACACCATTTTGGTTAGGAGGGGGTGAGTAAGCACATAAATGACGTGGCATTAAAATGACTCTCAAAAAGCAACAAATGCATGGTGACCTAAGGAAACTGGTGTTCATGCACCATTTGGTTAGAGTAGGCTGCAATGTGACATCCTTTTCCATATATTTTGTGGTTTGTCTTTTGAGATTTAACTCTCTAACTCTCTCTTTTCATGGCTTCGGGTAAAATATGTCACCCCAGTTTCTCAGTCATCACATCAACTTCTAACAAACCCATGGTACGTGCAGCAACCTACACTGTTAGAACGGGAAGCTTACGATTTGCTTCTTGATATTGGTGTGTTGTATCCTAAATTACAACTTCTACCATGGGCATGAAGGCCCTAAGTGGAGACAGCTGGTACTCAGGGAGGCATGGAGCCGGGTCACACCAATCAGAGTTTGTGATGATTGATCCAGCTCCTCTAACGATCTACAGTATAGCTTGTAGACATGGTCTGACCCAGACAAATTTGAGATGTGTGTCTGATTTGAATATTAGTGTGTTTCATTTATATATATATATATATATATATATATATATATATATATAGAATTAAATGGTGTAGGATGTGTGTACGAATGGGGTATGTCAGCTCTAGTGTAAAGCGCTTTGAGTGGTTGATATGACTGGAAAAGCACTGTATTAAGTGCAGTCCATTTACCAGTCTAGGATGTAAAAACTTTGTAATTTGCTCAAAATATATTACAGCATAGACTCACACAGACCATCCACAATAACAAACATTAACAAATCCACCTATATGACCATAAGTTGAATGACCCTGTTGTGTCATCAGTCCTGTGATGGAGTGACTCAGCTGACATTTATTTATATGAAAATGTCAGGGATTATTAACCGAGGTTTCAGCCATGATTATAATTCTGAATAACACGCTGCATAAACCCGTTTCGATCAACAAACTTTGCTGCATGCATGAATATATGAAGTGAGGGCATCTAGCTGAGTCACTGAATGTTTGAGTGGAAATGATTCATTTGGTTAGAATTAGTGAGTTAATGAGTCCTTGAGATCTCCGTTAGTCAGTATTTATGTTGTGATTTTACAGCTTTTGACTCCCATCAGCCTTTATCTGCGTGCTACCTCTGCTGTCATCTCCAATAGATTGACCTGATTGTGTGGCACTTACCCACTGATTAGGGTCTATTTCAGGTCTTAGCAACACACATCACTGCCATCCTTTTCCCTGAGCAGATATCGTACGTGACAGTTTGTCTGAAAACATCATCATCATCAACACTTAAGTCAGGTAGTCTGATTAATTTCGATATTTTGTTGGAGCAAATTATTTGTGCTGTTGTTTTTTATGCTATAGAACTTGTGTTACTGTATGCATGAAAGACAAAGACAAGGAGAGCAGTTTTATGTATGTGTGTCATCTTTGCATGTGAGTCATCATTGGTTCAGGTGTAAGTAGACATACGTAGGTTTTGCATGTGTGTCAGTGCAAACACATACATGTATACATGAGCATGTAAATATATTTTCATCCATATGTGTTATGTTTTCAAAAGAATTCAGAAAATTGGCTTTGAATAAATAAATTGTGATAAATTGTGCATCGTATCCATGTGTCATCTAGCCTCAAAAGTTACATCAGCTGGGCAGTGGGGTTGGGCAATATGTTAAAAAAAAAACAGGCCACCATCAGTTCAACAATCAACAATTACTGATATATTCATGCAGGTGTTTGTGCAACATACGCCTGTAAAGACAGGTTGAACAGCATCCAACAATATTTGAAAAAGAGTCTGCTGGCATCAAGAGCAAGAGAAATGACTAAACAGGTGGGACTAACATATGCTATTAAATGATCAGGGTGCAAAACTGCATATTCTGTTTTTGGTCTAGTTCTCAAATATGATGCCCTGATCTGTGAAAGACAGAAATCAGTGCAACATGAATGTGCATAATATGGCCCAACTCCAACTGCCAGTTCTTATTAGCACTTGCTTTAAGTTGCACTTAACATGTTATTTATTTACAAAGTTGAATTCTTAAGGAGACAGACCATTAAATTAATAAATAAAATTTTGTTTTTCCTTACATTTGAATATATTAGTGGATTTGTCAATAGAATAATAATTAATTTAGCTGCAGGGCTACATTATATGATGTTTTCATCTATCTAGGAAAAGATGACATCATCTTAGACTGATTTATTATTTACAATGCAGCAGATTTCTATCTGTCTGAATCTGGGCTTCTTACCCCCCCCCCCCCCCCCCAAAAAAAAAAAAAAAGCTGCAAAGGAGGTGTGCTTATCTGTGTCCTTGTAAATGTGTGTGTGTGTGTGTCTGCATGTATTTGTATGTGATTAAAAGGGCTTTCAGTCTAAAACTCATTATATCCTCAAGAATTCAAGCCACTGGGTTTCCAGATTATTAGTGGTGATTCTGTCTTGCTCATTATTTGCGACGTGTTTGCATGAGTGCTTTTGTGTTTGTGCAGATGTGTGTGTGTGTGTGTAAGAGAGAGGGGAGAGAGTCAGATCTCTGTAGACTTTATTACACTGATAAACTCAGTGAGTATGTGTGTGTTCTTTATTATGTTTTCATCTGTGCCTGCAATAATAAAGGTCCTTCACTTGAGGAGGGTATTGTATATGTGTGTGTGTGTGTGTTTTGCATTTATAACCATGTGAGTGTAAGTGTATGCGTGTGTCATGGTGGATTCGTGTTGTCACTTATAACTGCATATATTGAGTGTACAATGAGGAATGTCAGAAAAGTGGCATTCATGTGGTAGCATGAACGAAGTGTGTGTCCAGACAAGCAGGCTTGTAGGCATTCACATTTCTGTAGGTGTGCATACTTCCCTGCAGTTATTTCAGCGTTTCCTGTAAAGCAATTTGTCAGGACCCAAAGAGAACAGACTGGTTGAGCAGATGTGCAGGAAACGCCACAATTTCCATAATTACCTCCAAAAAAAAACATTCCCTGCAAAAATCTATTTACCCCCTGAACAAATACACTTGTAAAGCAACGAAGACAAACACAATATCTCACCCCAGTTAAACAGCACGACGTTCCACTACAGTAGCAGAATAGCGTGCAATCAATTTCTCTTCATGTAACATTATTCATTCTAAAGGAATAATCCATAGTATTTTTCATATGATATATATATATATGTATATATATATATATACATATATATATATTTTGTAACTCTGTATCACTAAGACAAAATGCAACCATGGCCTCCTTACTTGACTTTGTTGGTCATCAGAGGTTTAGATTAGTGAATTTCAGTGACATGGAATGAAATCTGCTGTAGATACAGTATGTCAATGGTGATAATGGATAATTTGTAATAACTTGCGTTATCACATTTTATCTACTGTCATCAGGTCAAAGTTTTAATTTGTCCAATAATGGTTTATGACCAAAAACCTTCAAAAACTAGTGACATTCCACCAGCCTCTGCTGCACCATATACTTTGTACTTTGTACTAATTAGCAAATGGTAGCTAACAAAGATCCTATTAAATATGACATGCTTTAGAATGTTAGCATTATTCAGTATTATAAAAGAATCTAACAACAATCTATCAAATGATTATCACAAGGTGATTGGCCTAGCTTAGGATAACTATGTAGTATACCTAGATAATTACATAATCTTTTTTTTAAATAATACAGACAACATTTGACAAAACACCATTTCAATCAGGAGAGACTTAGAACATGCACGAATCTGGATTAGAATAGAATTTTATTGTGCACAGGAGAAACAGAGTTTTGGCGCTTAGACCCCAGCAGGAAGTAGATCCCCATGGGAAGTATTCAGATTTTAAGTGGTGCTTCCGATATGTAGGAAACTACCCCCCCGGAGCCTAGACCTGGTGGCGGTGATGGTGAGTAAGGCTTAGTCAGGTCAAGTATTTATAGCATGATCAAGGTTATCTCATGGCACTTTTCATATCGAACACATAGACTGACTCTTATGCTATTGCGTGAGAGACCCAACAATTCCCACTATGAGCAAGCACTAGGCGACAGTGGCAAGGAAAAACTTCCTTTTAAGAGGCAGAAACCTCGAGCAGAACCGGACTCAGAGTGGGCGGCCATCTGCCTCGACCGGTTGGGTTTAGAAAGACAGAGAGAAAGACATGGAGGAGAGAATGAGGCCTGAGGTTGGGACGGCTTCCTGTGAGGGAACTTCTGATCAGGGGTAGATGGAACATGGCCAGGCATCCACAGTTGAGGTGGTGAAGGGGAGGAGGTGGGTCGTACAACGTTGCGATGCTGAAATGACAGCTGAATGACAGCAGAGAGAGAGAACATTTTAAACTGATACACCTTACAGGTGATTGGCTCTAGATGGGAGTGTCAGGTTGTAATTGGATGAAAACAGAATTAGTGGATGGGGCTTAGAGATAGCAGGAAGCAGTTGTGATTCAGCAGCCCAGTGCAGATAGACAGTCTCCCTGATTGAACTTTCGCTAAGCTTAATTTCAATCAGGAGAGACTTAGAAGAAAAACATACACGAATCTGGATTAGAATAGAATTTTATTGTGCACAGGAGAAACAGAGTTTTGGCGCTTAGACCCCAGCAGGAAGTAGATCCCCATGGGAAGCATTCAGATTTTAAGTGGTGCTTCCGATATATAGGAAACTACCCCCCCAAAATTAAGGTAAACCATACCTGAAGCATTGTGCTAAGTGGGAAAAGGAGCAAAAAAAATTTTGATCCACACATAAAAGCAGCTACCATGGAATGGTAAAGAGGAAAGAGTGGTAGCTATGCCGGGAAGAAGGGCGAGCTATTAGGGATTAAGGGGCTGGTGAAATAAAGAGGTCAAAAGTTATTAGAGTGGGGAATGTTACATGATGCAGATGAAGAGATGCTCTAGGTGATTGTGAAAGGTGGTGATTGAATGAATATAGCAGTGAGTAGGGGAAGCTTAGCAGAGATGAAACGTTCATAAAATTCAGATGATGTGCGTGGGGGATAGCTTTCCTGAGTGAAGTATCATTTCAATCAGGACAGTGTAATAGGAGAACAAAAGAGTGTGAGAAAGAAGAGAAATGAAATGGTAAATGGACTGTACTTATATAGCGCTTTTCTAGTCTTTTCGACCACTCAAAGCGCTTTACACTACAGATCACATTCACCCCATTCGCACACATTCATACAGCACATGTTCTATATATATAATGTGCTTTCTAAACACATTCACACACCGATGTGACACACACACATCGGAGGCAATTTGGGGTTCAGTATCTTGCCCAAGGATACTTCGGCATGCAGACTGGAGGAGCCGGGAATCAAACCACCGACCTTCTGATTGGTGGGCGACTGCTCTCCCTCCTGAGCCACAGCCGCCCCGAAGAGGGATAAATTGCGTGAACATGGAATAATAGACTTGAGCACGGAAGAAGATTGCAACAAAGAGTAGTAAGGCGTGGCCTGCCACTGCTGGAAGACCTCCCCAAAAGTAGGTGTACTGTACTGATGAGCAACCTAAATCCTTGGAGAGGAAGCAAACAAGGGGGTACCATGGCCAGGGGGAATGCAATGGTGATGCAGGAAAGCAGTTGCTGAGATGGCCATAATCAGGGAATGCAACGAGATCACGGAGATCTTGAGGAATGCAGCAGAGATGCAGGAGAAATGCAGGGATGGCTATAAAGCGGGGAATCTGGGAGTGATGCGGGAGAAATGCAGGGATGGCCAGTATGCAGTGACTGCAGGGAATGATGCTGGAGGCCATTATGCAGGGAATGCGCGGGAGTGATGCGGGAGGAATGCAGGGATGGCCATTATGCAGGGAATGATGCTGGAGAAGGCAAGGATGGCCATCATGCAGGGAATGCGCGGGAATGATGCGCGGGAGAAATGCAGGGATGGCCATTCTGCAGGGAATGCGGGAATGATACGGAAGAAATGCAGGGATGGCCATTCTGGAGAGATAATAAAGAGATGCTGGAAATGCATGGAATGGTGATGGACTGTACCTATAAAAGCGCTTTTCTGATCAGGACCACTGCTTGGCGGCTTACACCCTACATCACGTTCCCAATCCACACGCACATTCGCGAGGAACTATTATATGAACATGGTGCTCTTCTTAACACACACATACAGTGCATGCAGACATCGAGGGGCAATTTTGAGGTTCAGCATCTTGCCCAGAATGCTTCGGCATATTACGGACTGGAGGAGCCGAGGGCGACCACCCACCTCAGTAGGTAGGCGACCGCTCTAACTCCTGAGCCAATGCTGCCCCATGTCTCGATATCACCGGAAATGCAGGAGTGATGCGGGAGAAATGCTGGGAAGAGCCATGCTGGGGGAATCTGCAAAAGGGATCACGGGAAAATGCAATAATGTGGGAATATGCATAATGGGAATGCAACTGGAATGCAGGAATGCCATAATGCAGGAAATGCAAAATTGAGCAGGAGCATGCAAAGGGCCACAGAGAATGTTTTGTGACACCACCACCACCACCAGTATATGCAAGATTACATGTAATACGACCTCTGAAGCTGGCTGAGCAGCCAAAGCTGAGGCGGAATCTGGACTGCAATGAGGGGTAGGTGGGAGGCAGAGGCCAATTGTGTGAAGAGAGGCAGTTCTTGCAGTGGAACTGAGGTGACAGTACCTACAAATAAATAACCTGAATAATAACGAGATAGATTACACTTGTGAAAGAACTGCGAGTGATGATTAAACCATACTTAACATGGGTGTTGATTGCCTGGCGTTAAAACGCAGCCCTCTCTAAGCAGGACAGGGAAGCAGAACTTGGAAGGTGATAGGGCATCTCTGTTACCTGGAGCAGAGGGATCACTAGCAGTTAAGCAGGGGTGCCAGTAATGATGCTGAAAATTAGAGCAGGCAGGAAATCATGACCAGTATGCCAACACAAAGTTCAGAAGGCACAGGCAATAGAACTGAGGCAAAATCTGGAACCATAGCTGAAAGGACCCTTGACCCCATTAACTGGAAGAGGCTGGAATATTCTTTTGGATATTAGCTGATTTGCAGCACCTATCAAATACACTGAGTGAAATGAATGGGGAAAACAGATTCTCTCTGGGACAGATGTCATATTATGCAGAAACAGAGTGTGGATGGGCACCCATGGGTGCTGAAGGGGAGCTATAATTTTAATAAGCTGAGTGGATTGGAAGGCTAGGAAGGGATCAACACATTAAGCATAAATTGAATCAGCAAGCATGGCGACCATAGTGAGTCTTGAAATACCAGACATAATGCAGTATTTAAGAAGGAAGTATCTGGACGGGTTTGCAGGAAATATTAGTGAAACAGCATTCTTAAAAAGACCCAGGAAAATCATGCGATTTAAGTGAAGAAGTCACGAAACCCTCTATGCGCCAAAATCTGGCTGAATCTCAATAAAAATTGTTCCATAACTAATTTTCTTGTAGCTTCTTGGAACAAGCATGAGATGGGCCTGGCAGTGACTCTGGTAGATCTGAAAATAAAACGGGATAAGTGTCAGTGATTACCATTTACCAGGCATGTGCTGTCGGTGAAGATGAAGTTATGCCTGATGACCGACCAGGCAAGGCGCCTCATGAAGAATGTGACTGCATTTAAAGGGGGACCCCTTATTTATAATATTGATGGACTACTTGTCACGTAGCACAGAGTTCTTGCAATGCTATTGACGACTCTGAATGCAGGCAACTGCAGTTGGGTAATATCACACAAGGCGGGGAAGAGCCATACTTGGAAAACAAGGTAGGCCCATTACTGCATCCGCCAGCCCTGGAAACCCCCCCCCCCAAAAAAAAACCTGCCGATGAGACGCTTTTTTAAAAAATATATATATATATATATTTATTTATTTATTTATTTTATTTTATTTTATTTTATTTTATTTTATTTTATTTTATTTTTATTTTTATTTATTTATTTATTTATTTATTTATTTAAAATAATACATGTATTATATATACACTATATTTACGTGCTCTTCATGGCTGAAACTAAATGTTCATGCAAATTTGGGACTTATAGAGACTAAATGATATCTCGTGATATGAATAATCTGCTTGAGGATTCCTCTCTTAGCAGCCTGCTGTGAAGACTAGAGAGGGGGAAACAAACAGAAGACCGATTGTATAATCTTTATTTATTTTTTAAGTTAACTAATATTTATTTATTATTAAAGCATAGGCATAGTAGAAGAGAAAGGGAGGTTTGTTCAGAGAAGTTTTTTTTTTTTTTTTTTTTTTTTTTAAATTAAACCCCATTCAGGCCGAGGTGCTAGTGATGCAGAGGGATCAGATCTACACTACCGCGGATTAAACAAAGACTACTACTACTGCTTGTGAAGCCCAGCAAACGTGAGATTGACTGAGAACAGGAATGATGCCACTGAAACTTTAACTTGCTTGTGGGGTTTTGTACATATACGAGGTGAAATGTTTGCTGCTGTGATGTGAGGCCTATCTAGCAAAGGCGCAGGACTGGGATGGCAGAGGCCAGAGAGTGGGTACAGCCTCTGGTGCGCTTGCAGTAGGCTGGAAAACAAAACACGGCTGAGATGTATGGTGTGAGCTACGAACGCTGAAGCTAAGGCAGTTTAAGCTTGAAGACTGAGTCGAAGTTTGAAGTGATCTCACCGGCATGTGTAGGAGGACCTTACAGGTGATTGGCTCTAGATGGGAGTGTCAGGTTGTAATTGGATGAAAACAGAATTAGTGGGTGGGGCTTAGAGATAGCAGGAAGCAGTTAGATTCAGCAGCCCAGTGCAGATAGACAGTCTCCCCTGATTGAACTTCATAAAAAAACAACATATTCAATGGTTCAACACCAGCTTATTTGCACAAGGCCACAGCTAGGATTTTAGAAAATATCATCAAAACTTCCCATAAAAATCCTAGCCCCAAGTAAAATATGGCTAGTTGTCAAATTAAGTAAGTTAAATTTTATTATTTCACCTTATCTTCACCTTTCTCATTGTCCTGAAATTTTACTGCTTATGTGATGGTTTAATTGTTTTAAAGACATATCTGCTACTACCAGCAATGTATTTGTCTTTGTTACCCCAGTCGATCTATAGCCCTGCAATAAAGTTAAGAACTTAAGAACATTTCCGTTCAGATAACAGAAAAAATTAAAATGCAGCCTAGTACAGTGTTTTGACTGAAAGTCTTTTCATTGTTGGCTCAAGTCTTTGTATCAGGAGCTATTCAACTGCTAAATGTTTACTGGTGTTAGACCTTGACAGAATATTCCATGTAAACTTGTTGAATGTGGTTACAACTTGAAGTTAAATATTATTTTGATATGTATTGTCCCTCTTGAATGCTTTGATGAACTGGCACAGACAGAGAGTTGCAGGCAGTGACTGCATCTCATCCTATTAAAAAAACAAAAATGCAGTGTTTTATTCAAGTGTCAGCACTAATAGCCTCTTTCACTTGAATAATAAAAGAGGCAGGTAATTTTGTGTCCTGGTTCAATTTTCAAGACAGGCTGAGTCCTCCTACAAGCAGTGGTTTGATGAAAATTGCCTCTTTTTGTCTTTATGATATGAGACCTGATCCTTTCTATTATTAAACAGGAAAGTGTGTGATGTGAACTCATGCCGACATAAAATAGGTTTGAGTCCATAAAATTACTTGAAAAGCCCCAGGTGTTATCTTTTCAGTATATAAATGAAATGACATTTGCCAACTTGGCTCCCCATACCCCATGACTCACATTTTGCAACAATGCAACGCCCACAGTGTGCATCAAACAAAGTGCGAGTCGGATTTTTACAGTTCTGTAATTTTCAGCAACAGGCAGCTGATAGCCACCTGCTTTACAGTGATTAGCCAGATGCAGAGGCGTGAAAGATGGCTTTCTTCATTCTTCACTCCAACTACTGTCGTCACTTTTCCAGTGACACCACAGAGGCTGTCTGAATGTGCGCTTGTTGTGTTGCGTGGATGGTACAGACCAACAAAAAGGCAAAAGTCTCTCGATACAGATGAGGGAGGCCAGGAGGAGGAGGCTATGATGGCAGACTTCTTCACCAGTGTAGCCACTCAGAACAGGTGTAACCTTGTTGTATTTAGATTTAGTTGGACACCTTATTTTCTGCATTCCTGAACACTCATGATGCTGATGATGTTTTTGTCTGTACAGGATGAGAACATCTTGCCCAGAGTGAAGAATCAATGTGCCCACCTTCAGAAACAGAATCACAAACATGATCCCACTGTTCTTTTCTTCAGCTCTACACTGTGTCCACAAATTGTGTCAAAAGGTCCATTTTCTTCAGTTTTCTGTTTAAACTATTTCTTTATTTCACACTGACTCACCGGCTAAATTCACTCATTCTTGTGCAATATTATTTAAAAGTGTACAATATCAGCATTCATTTCCAATCTGTTACCATGTATATAGTCCTGTTTGGTAATGTTCATTTGTTTATATTTGTTATATACTGGTCTTGTTTATATCTTGTTTTGTACTTTACCATATTTATGCCTCTTTTTCATTTTGGCTATCAAGCAATAAATCAGATGTTAAAGTATAACTAAACATAATATTTATTACTCACAAGTTGATCAAATATCATTCAGATGTCATCCATAAGCACTGTCCAATCCTGATGTAGTTCGTGGAAATATGCAGGTAATTCTGCTTTATTTTCACCTTGAACTATTTGAACATAAACCCCTCAAGCTCATCACCTCAGATAATTTGAACACATACCTCCTGACATTAAAAGCAATTATCTAAACCACATGAACTTAATATGATGTGACAAGGGCTGCCTCACTGCGGGATCCATATCTCTGTTGCTCAGTCTTCCTCCACAGTAACAAACTGAACATAAGGTTGCCTGTGTACTATCATTCAGCACTTTTGCCTCCTGTAATATTCAGATTCTTACACCATTCCAAGAACTGGAAATATGTTGTTAAATTGCGTATAAATTCTATGATATTAAAAGTAATATCTTTGTTACGCTGGTGAGATTGTTGTGGCCAGTTTGGTCCATGCTGCATCTTTTCTGAGGTGGCATTTTTCCTTCTATATCAAAATAATTATAGATCATGGCTTCCTTTGTGTGCGTGACAAAACAAATATAAATGGTGGTGGGAGAGGAGGGATGGGGTGTTACAGACACAAACGCGTTTATCTGTTTTTGTGTTGATTTAGCAAGAATATCAGGCATGCAAGTTTGCATAATAATTGTTTTAAACTGCAGAGTCTACTGCGTTCAAACTGTTTCGTCTGAAAGTCACCTCCATCACCTCCCTTCCAGTGATTCACGCTTATTTGGCCAGTGCTCACCTTAGCCACAAATGTGATCACACAACACCTGTTTCAGCAGCCATGTGGGTGGGATTAATGAATGGGGCTACCATAAACAGGACCAGAGTGGCCCAGAAGCAGGTCAGGGCTGAACCAGTGCCTCAGGATATCGTGAATCATGGTTTCCAGTTTTTCCTGATCACCACACAGTCTGAACCTATATTTTCAGCAATTAAGGGTCATTGTTATTAGACTCGTAAAAGCCACTAAAGTATGACCAATTTATACCATATTTTCTTTCTAGTAATTACTATATTGCTATCTCATGCACTGGTTGTTCCTACCATTGTATCTTTAAATGAGTTCTTGAAAGCTCATTAAGGACTTTTTGTTGTGCTGCCTTCACTTGAGGATATGTTGAATTTAGTGTATTCATGTATGTCACTGTAATCTCAGTGGGATTAAAGAGGTTAGCTAATCTCAAAAGTACACTTTGTTTCTATAGACGCCCTTTCTTGCTCCTCCTCTCCATCCATCTTTTTTTTTTTTTTTGTCTCCAAAGAGAAAAACTGGGGTAATCCGCAGTATTTTCAGGTCATGAATCACAAATGTTTCACAACATAATGAGCATTCAGAATGAAAATTAGTAAATGAAGCATGTGACTCAAAATCTGCTGCTCAAAAACTTCTATCCTTCCACTTTTTCCAGCCATCCATCTTTTCTTTTCACGCCTCAGTCTCCGACTCCTTCTGTCCCCCCTGCTCTTTGTCTCAAAAACTAAAACTAGGCTAATCTCCTGACTGTTTGGGCTGGAGGCATGGGCCACCAGCCCCAAGCCATGCAAGGACACTGTCACACACACTATGTTAGTTCATGTAATTTGTACGTGTGTGTGTGTGTGGTAGTGCTAACTGGAATGCCCCTACAACACCAAACACATGTACTTTTTGTCTGTCTCTTTTTGTCTTTTTCTCTTCAACACACCTGGCGGATGTATTTCGATTAGAGGTTGGTGATCTGTGTTTATTAATTCATCCAAAAGCTGATTGAATCCAGTCAAATACACCATGTCTAGACTGTTGTGAAACCTGTAGTTACACTCAGACATACTGATACATTAACCATATAGATATCTGTAGTTGCTTAACAAGTGTATCATTTTAGTATCAAGGTATAATATCTATTGATGCAAACACCCCACCCACCCACCCTCCAAGAAAAAAAAAAATCAAAAGTAAAATGATTATTATGAGAGAAACAAAGTAAAGACCTCAACCTCCCTCAAACAATCATTGTACCTTTTATATCCTTCATGAATATTCCAGCCAACAGTTTCAAGTTATCGTTCCCTGATGATCTCATGATCATGAGATCCTGAAGGTTCTAATTAAAATTTTAGAATCCTATAGTTTAGTTTCTTTGCTTAGTTTTTCCTCACATTCAAAAGTGTGTATCTGTCTTCAGCAAACGCCTCTTTAAGATCAACTCCCAATCATATCTAGCTTAAGGAAAGGGAGAACGAGGAGAACTACTTCCTACTAAAATCACTTGTACATATCAAGCTCAGGCCCTCAAGAGGCCTCCCGTCTCTCCAATGATAAGTCGACCCCACAAAATGTTATTAGTATGATCAGCCATAGTCTCTTACCGAGAGCCTCTCTGCAGCTCCTTTAACAGCTGGGGCTTGAATGGCCCGCCTAAAGGCAAACTGGAAAAACAAGAGCATCAGTCAAGCTTCCACCAAGACTGCACACACTTTTGAATAACTGTTCTTGACATCTTCCTGCTCCAAAGATTTACTTCAAAGTTGTTGAAGCCAAATCATGTAGGTTTATAGTAACTATAATAGCTTTTGGGCCCAGCTTCAGGCTTTGTTCACTGTCGTTGTAAGAAAGTCATAAAATTCCTATCATTATTGGAGAGTGCTCGGATAAAGATTGATTAAAATTTTGATGTTTCTCTTTTTTCATTTTGAAGGTAAATTTGGACAGTGAATTACCCCTTTTATATACTTTTCAAACTCTAAATAAATGATGGTGAAGTTAGGGAAGAGGAGTGGAATTAGTTTGTCAGCCCTCATCCTGTTCTTTACAATGGACTGTGCGGATTTTGTCACACCTACCTGATAAAGTGAGTTTTGAGCCAGTCCACCAGGCTCCTGTCACTTTGTCTTACATTACCAGCAGTTTACAAACATTCTTGACAACCCGCCTGCCACCATTTTGTGTTTTTTTTTTTTTTTTATGCTGCAATATACCAGGGGTAAGAGTTTGATGTACCATTAAACTCCATTAAATGCAGAGTCTCAAATAGCAAGCGTGTCTCTTTATAATCACAAGGGAAATGTCATGTTTTGGCAGCTAAAGCAAATGTTTGAGCTCCAGAAAATACCGAACAAATTTTATTTTATCTGCTTGTCATAGATACACCATGCGAGACAGCAGCTGTCTCCCTGAAATAAATGCTCATTTTTTGCGAAGCTGATGACCTTTCATTGTCAAAAAGAAATAAAAGCTACGATTAATTAAGTTATATGGTGGTTATATGACTGTAATAGATGAGCTTTTCAGTCTTGGCATAAATCAGAAAGAAAATACTGAACACTGAGCTAATTTCATTGTGTGTGTTGTCACAATCAAGAAAGCATGCTGTTCATTATTCAGGTTGATTCTTGAAGGATTTGATTTTCCAAAGCATTTAAAATCACATCAGAAGGTCAGATGCATAATTTGCTTTCTACAAATCCCTCAGAGAAATCATACATCCCGCATTATTCTGGAGGCCTGCTTCCACTCAGCCTCTGTTTGAAGCAGCCTACATGATGGATGACTGGGATCAGCAGCAGTTTGACAAAGAAGCAGCAGAGAAAAAGTAGGTGAGTGCTGTGGTGACAAGGTACATGTTTATTCAACCTTTCTATCCACCAGGTTGTTTGGGAGAATTGTTTTGCTGTCATTAGTATGTTATTTGGGCACGCCAAAACCTTTCCCTAATTTTGACCCAAATCCAAAAGTGCTTGACCCACCCTTGCAAACAAACAATGTTCTTCATTGTACATTTCATGACAACATGTGATTTGAGTTCTAAAGTTTGTGTTCATTTTGCGCAAGTTTTTATAAAGATAAGTTGTTAATCCAGCAGGTCATCCTGCTGCCTCTTCACTGATCTGAGTGTATTAGTGGTTTTGGCCTCCTCCTGGGGAACGCTCATGGACAAGTGACAATATCTTGTCTTATAACACAGGCTTTCTTCTGACAAGAATATTTCATTTTCTACAGAATTAAAAAAAATGTCACTTGAACATTAACTTGAACTTAAATTCACATGTAAAAGGTGACTTGAAATAAGTAGCAGCATATTCAACTGGAAAACTGGAAAAATTTATCCAGTTTTTAAATTACAGTGACAGAAATGTTGTATAACAATGCTAAACTCTGCAAATACAATACATGCATAAATAGTTCAAATACATCCATACACCCACAAATGTGTTAATACCCACCAAACTCCACAAATAAACCAGATATCAGAAAACATATTTTTTCCTTCATTTCTATCTTTGCTTTTAAAACCTATTTAAGAGATAATTTTCAGCTTATTCTCTTTTAAGATTTTATTTAGTTTTGTTTTCTATTTGACTTATTTCTGATCCAAGTTCTACTTTTATCCTTGTTAGGGTTATTGAGATCAGTCTAACCTTCCTTGTGTAAATCACTGTTAGCAGTTAGTGTCATAAGTATTAGTCTGTTGTAAACACTAATGGAATTACCAATTTGCCCTCAAAATAAAATAAAACACACGTAATACAAACAAAACACAGCAGCATACAGAAGAATACGAGTCATTCCTACCAGAGCTCAGGTGACTAAACAATTTGAAGGGTGTGGCAAAGCAAGCACAGCATTGCCATGGAAACCCAAGCAATAAAAACACTGGCTTGGTAGTCCTGCAACAATCCTGGGCAACAAACCATTTGGGGTTGCCTCCATTCTCAATCTGTATTTCGAGAGGACTAAGGAGGTTTTGTCCTGTGTGATTGCAAACCAGACCAAGCTGAAAAAGTTGTTTATCAAGGTTACCAAGGAGACTATTTTCTCCTTTGGCTCCTGGCAAATGCAATGACACTCTCCCATATTGTTGATGGGACTTTCAATCAACAAGCTATGCTTTTGTTGCTGACGCTCCATGCCAAGTCCCAGTATTATGAAATTGCCTCTCAGTGGTTATGGGTTTAAATTTTGTATAATTTAGCTTATTAAAACGCTTTGTGTTCTGGAGTAGGGTATATAATAAGTGCATTAGCTCTGTAGAACTTATATATACTTATAAAAGTGTTTTCGGGAAAATGGAATGGAACACATTGGGCTGAACAAGGAAACATGAGGTTAGTATCTTGTGCTGACTGCACACTAAAACAAGTCTGTTAAATTCTACACTATGTTCACTATGGGGACAGTGAGCTAGTTTTGGTAGTGCTAATTATTGCAGTGCTCTGACCATGATTAAATGCTGACACCTGGGTCTTTTTGCCTCACATTGACGACTTAAAGTTAAATTCATCACTGTCAGCATCAAAGCAGAATGACATAAGCTCGCTATCCTAATTTTGTGATTGTATTTACCATTAACAGACATATTGGTTTCTGAGCCGCAGAAGAAGACATATGCTTGCCAGCTGATGACATAGGCTCATTATTAAATGCCTATGGATTTATGGTCAGTTTATGACCAAGTCAATATGTATTGGGAAGGAACCTTAAGCAATGCTCTCACTGAGTTGAATCACTGAGTCTGTTGATGTTATCCTGCTGTTCCAGAATTTATTTGGCAATAAAATCATGCAAGCACACTATATATCTGCACTGGCCCAGAAAATGCAAAATAAGCGCTTCTTTGCAGTTGTCAAAACCCACTATGACAGAAGTAGGATTTTTATCTCAGAGTTTGCAAAACCAGAAAGACAAACTACTTTTTATATAAAAGCAGCGAATCATTTGTTTTGTGTTGCAGAAAGTAAGGACAGCACTTGCCCGCATATGGCAGCATAACTCTTAAATGTCGGGACCACCTTTTAACAGCATCGTGCTGTCTTGAGTTATTTTCACACCTGTAGTTTCAATCAGTTTTTAATAAGACACTGGCAGAAAATAAGTAAGACACAAGAATAACACATGACGTTTTTAATCCCTTTTCATATGTGCTGACATATATCCAGAATGGTCTTCAAGAAAAAACATACATGTCTTATACATATCAGGAGATTGGTGCATTGGAACTTCATGATTAGCAACAGGATTTAAAGTTAAGATTTAAAATATATTTTCCAAATTAGCCTCACACTGCATGGAAAGTGGTGCAACATGGGCACACAATTTTCTGCTAGTGAACAGTTTTGGTTAATTTACAGTTCACCTTTATAGGTATGTTTTGCTGGTGATCTTCTCACTGGTTTAAGTGGGTGGGGCTAAGATGGAAAAAGATAATGTCACGTACCTCTGAGCAGCTGTTTAGGGTTTAGAACTATTTATATCAATATGTGACAGTTTGCTTATTTTACCAGTAAATCTAATCAAACCTCACACTCACAGAGTCCTCCACATGAAGGAGATTATCTGAGTTTTTTAGTGTTTAACTATTAATAAAAATGACTTGAGGATGTTTTATTCCAAATCTTAACTTTGATTTTTCCATGTTTTGTCATGAATATTTAATGTTACAAAGAAATAATTAAAAACTGAAACAAATGTTTCAGGGGCTTTAGAGGTGTCCTGTGGAGTTTTCTTTTTCTTTTCTCTACATTTATATTCACTCTTTCTCATCAAAATAGATTGTATGACTCCTTGAGGCCCAACAAATATGATGAAGCATTTCTTTCATCATGAAACATTTGCAAAGTCGATTTTTAAAACACCCTAAATCCTGCATTTGTGTTTCCTAACAAGCTTTAAGTTTCTTAGTATGTTAATACCAGAAATGTGTATAGCATTGCCACATGCTTGTACACATGCATGACATACATGTGTACAAGACCCACTTTAAAAAACAGGGACCCACTGCCCCATACTAGTGTTCAAAAACTCCACAGGGCCTTTAATAGCAGTTTACCTTTTGAAATCATGCTATAATAAAATTCACTGTTACAACACTGCTGTTCATCTGCTTTACTTTACACCACAAATGAACAACAACAGAGTTGGATTGGATATTGAGAAATTTTGAAGTGGTCTCAGATGGTCTGTGCCAGACTTTGTTTTATTTGAACAAGACTGAACAGGTATGGTGTAAGACAATAACCATAATGCCCCAACAAAAAGGAGTAAACTGATCCACGTTCCACACAAAATATTTCCCATTTTTGAAAGTCCAGTATGCAGGGATTTTCTTGTATCTACTTGTATCAGATGTGATGTAGAAATCTTAAAACCTGAGAACCTAAATTTAACAGGGATATAAAGAGCCTTGGTGGATTATTTCAAAAGCTGAGACGTTTCAATTCAGCTGGCTCTGGTTTGGCTCTTGTAATATTAAAAGATGAAGTCCACAGACATCCACAGAGGCACAGAGAGTCTTACCTTGAAATCTACTGAAAAGGCCTGACATGCTTTTCATTTTCCAATCAGCAGCGATGTCTGGCTACATTTTAATGCAGGCAAAAACATGACTATCAGTGTAGCCACACTAGCATGGATCTGCTCCAGGCTTTCATCTGGGGCGCTTAAGCAATTTACATGGTGGACTAGTAAGTAACACTTTAAAAGTGTCAGACAGGGGGAATAATGGAAAATGCAAATGGAGAGTGGTTCATACTGACTATAGAAAGTGCACACAGACACATCTAAGTATAGTCATTAGAATGATGTATTAATGGAAATCCTACATGTAGAGCTATCATTTACACAGTGAGCCAGATTATGGCATAGAACAGCATGTTGCTCTACTCGTTACACTGTATGTTCAGAGCTTCAAACAACTGCTTTTTTGCAAATGTGGACACCAGCAGAGAAACAAGTGCATAAAACTTTCATTAAAGAGTACAGTCATTGCAGAAGTGCTCAGAAAATAAAGTGTGTTGTTCTAAAAATCCCATTTTAATGGGAAGCTATGTTTTGAATGTCAAACACTCAACTTATGTAGGTCTGGAGCCTTGAAACTGTCAAAAGGTAGCAAAAAGAAACAAGTCAAAAATATGACTGACTGCATCAATAAGTACCTGAAAAACATAAACCCTATTACTTTTATTTTAACCCACAGACAATTTTTACCTTTTTTTCATTTCTGTTTTATTTTTATTTTTTGTGTATGTGTGTAAACACTAGCTTGCTGTAACTACTTTCCTCCATAAAACTGTATCAGTTTAATAATTAGTTCATATGCTAAGGAATCATTGTATTAAGTTTTGCAACAGTAGCAAAAGCTGTCAAGCTAATGCTAAGAACATGCTGAAGAATCACTTTAGAAAGTTTTGTAACAGTAGCTAAAGCATTTTTAGCCAGCAAGCTAATGCTAACAAATTTAGCTAATAATAATAATACTGCTGAGAGGCATACAAGAAAATATAATGTTTGTTTTACATAGTGTTGATTATTTGTGTAGTAAGTAATAAATTTGAGTCATCTGATACCTGTTTACTGCCTTTTGTCACCCATGGGTTTCCATATGTAGGCTTCAAACATGGCTCTGAAAACACTGTAGCTTTTGGTTTTTGATGGCCGCTGTAGTCAGTTTACAACTACTCCATTTCACAAGACTGCAGTAACTTCACAATCGTCAAATATAGTTCTGATAGTTTTTCCCACTAATTGTCATTGACAACCACAACCACACTTCATTAAGCTTCACTTATGTCTTCATGTGCAGGCTTACTGAAGTGTGCTCAGTGATTATTGATGTGCCTCATGCGGTCCACTGAAGGGTGTTCGTTACTAATTGATATCTTGGTATGTAGCCACTGATGTATATTCAAGCAGGTGTATGTATATGCACGTGTTCATCCCTGTGTGTGTGGCTGTTGGGATGTGTGTGATATATTAATTGATGATTTACTATGGGAACAATAAGAAGGCTTTAGTGCTTCAGTAGCACTCAAAGGGATATTAATGAGAATAGTGGTAACAATGTCCAGTACTCACTCTCACTCACTCTCTCTCTCTCTCTCTCTCTCTCACACACACACACACACATACACACAAACAATACACACAAAAGTGCTTAGTTTAGTTTTGTATAACAGCATTAACAACTGGCTGCCATTTTAACTTGTAAGTGATGCACTGGAATAAAAACATAATGCATAACATAAAACATTTTAATATTTGGAATAGTAAATCAATGTTATCATCATTTACACTGTGTAAAACTGTAAGATTAGGCCTTTAATTAATGTTACCATTTCCTTTTTTCAGCTGGTTGTTGAACCATTTGTGCATTACTTGACAACTAATGTGACTTCTCATGATCCAGCAAGAAAAGTGTTGGTTGCTTGGGAGCCAACTCTCATATGAATTTGATAGTCATATGCAAGTTAATTTAAAATGGTATACACTGATAAAATTTAAACACAAATTTAAAACCACTGACAGATAAAGTGAATAACACTGACCATCTCGTTTCAATACAATGTTCTGCTGAGAAACGTTGGGTTCTCGTATTCACCTGGATGATATTTTGACACATTCCATCCCCCTAAACATTGTTGCAGACCAAGCACACCTCCCTATGGCAATGGCACTCCCTGATGACAGTGGCCTTCCCCAGCAGGACAATGCTCCCTGCTACACCAGAAAGACTGCTCAGAAATGGCTCAAGGAACATGACAAAGAGCCCAAGGTGTTGACCTGGCCTGCAAACTTCCCAGATCCCAATCTGATCCAGCATCTGTGAGATCCACCTGAACAAGCTGGTAGCATGAAGGACACCTACGCAATATTAAGCAGGTGGTTTTAATGTTGTAGCTGATCAGTGTATCCTCTTCATTGTATGACTAACTAATCTTTGATGCTAAGCTAAGCTAACCATCTCCCAGCTAGAGCGTCATATTTTTATGAACCAGTATGAGAGCAGTATCAATCTTCTCACCTAAGTCACAGCAAAGTAGTGAATACATTTCCCAAAATGTATAACTTTCCAATCACACAAGTATTTGTAATAAAGTTATGTCACTTTTTTTGAAGATTGTTTTCCTGGAATTTGATAATTCTCGTTTGATAATTTTTGATAGTCTTCATAGAGACAGATAGTGTCACCATGATAAGGACACAGCCTTAACATGTAGTATGCATGCTACCATGTGAGCTACCAGGGCGCCCAAATTATTTAACTTTTTGTGATTGATGACGTGGTGTCATCAAATTCTTGTATTGCTGTGGTTGTTTGCCTGGGGTAAGGTTTTAATTTTAACTCATTTTTAATCTAAAGTGCTAAAAAAAAAGGACCTCGTGTGCTGCAGGGGTCATATTAACAGTTTCTAAGATGCTTGGCTTGAAATTGCCAAGACATAAGATTCTGAACCCTGGAGTTTAGAATAACTACTCAACTAAAAGTCATCATAAAAGTACAAACATTTTAGTAAGAAAACCTAGATTTTTTTCATATTTCATCACAGATGCATTCCCAAGGCCAAGAATGATATTCTCTGCTCAAGTTTTTGAGATCTATCAATGTAGCAATTATGTCAAGCGTACCCCACTTAATATCTTCTTATTGGAACATTAGTTTTCAAACTAGCCACTACACACATTAGAAACTTTGTGATTGTACTAGACACAGGTGAAAAGAAACAATGTTTAAGAACTACCAATGATGCTAAATCTTCTTTATACTCGAACTTGTGTTCAGCCAAATGACATTGACATAATTCAATGCAGAACAAAAAGACATTATATAAAGGGTTGCCAAAAGGAAGTGTTGTTTCTTGGAACAGTGAAAGAGTGAAAATGTTGTTCCTTGAAACTGCCAGTTGATCTAAAGACAGTCTGGCAATTCAGTTCCAAAAGCATCACAAGGGAAATATCAGCATCACATCATTATATTATACATTTCCTCTGTGTGACATCACTATGATAACATTTCTTGTTTCCCCTCACAATGAATGGCCTTTCAAAACTGTGACATGCACTCTAATAATATGATCACTAATGGCAGTCAAACGCTGTCATTTGATGACACAGATGACTCAGATGTTCACGACTAAGTGCCATTAACTGACTTTTCAATAGCAATATTGAATAAATTAATTCTTCATTTGTCTGTGCTTTGTTGTATTTTGTTGAAAATCCAACACAACTGAAGTGACTTTTTTTTGCATTTGTCTCAAAGTGAAATGAAAAGAGTGTGTGTAGAGCATATGTTACACAGTGGAGAAGCAATCAGGGACTCAAGTACAAGACTTCAAAATCCCTTTAACAATTGTCTCCTACTGTCGCTGCCATATGGATGTGCAACCCTGAAGGCTCATGCCATCTCTGTGTGAATTAGTGTGAGTAGTGTGTTTGGGATTGCTGTTTCGCATGGTGTGTGTGTGTGTGGGTGTGTGTGTGTGTGTGTGTTGTCATGTGAGAAGCCCTGCTCTGCAAGGTGGACTGCATGAATGTCAGCTTTTACACTTGGCAAAGCACAGGTTGACACCACACACACACACACACAGCTTGTAGACATCTGCATCCAAATGCTCCTTGACGTGACCTTATTATCATGCTGGGTGATAGTCGTCTTCACCAGCAGCTAAACATCTGTTAGACCTGATGGTAGGAGCTACACTCACACACACACATGCACGCACTCATATGCATGAAGACACATGGACAGACAAAGAAAGAACGTAATCATATGACAAACACTGTAGATTGGTTTTTCCCAGCATGATAATTTAAACGAGAAGCCATGTTACAAAATCTCATAGTGTGAAGCAGCCCAGTAGGAGGTTGGCGGATGGTTGGAAACAATAACCCACAATCCCCAAGACGCCCAGTCACACTTGACGCCTTCAGACAAAGAGCTATATGGATCCATTTTACACTGAGCTGTGTCATACCCCATCATCATTCAAAGTCTCGATTGCCATTCATGGATTGCAGCATGTGTTTGTTTAATCAAAGGTGCTCATAAGTACACACAGAAATCTGAAAATAATGGCAACACATGGGTGACAAATTACGCCATAAAGTGTCTTAATAAGGTGTTTGACCACCTCTCAGCCTCCACAAATACTTATGATAGATTTACAGAGTCTGTGAACAAAAGAATGATCAGTATTCTCCCCGCGTGTCATGGAAGCATCTGTATTCATTATTTTTCCACTTAGTTGATTATTTGTTTTATATTATTTTTATTTATGATATTTTAATCTTCACCCTCTATAGCTTTAGGAATTACTGCTATATTTCATTGTTGATCTGAAATATTTCATCAGTCATCTGCCAAGGCCTAGGTTTGTGTATCATCAATAGCAACAACGAGCTGCAACTCTTTTAATTATGTTGTTGCAATATTGCACTGAAAGGACCATGAGAATAAAGCCTGGTGTTAATATAGAAGTAAGTAGCTAATAGTCAATATAAGAGGTGGTTAGACAAAGTAAATGTATATAACTTGCAATTACATTTTAAATGAGACTATTCTGAGACTTGCTACTTTTTAAAGATGGGTCATGTAAGGTTAACCGCATTTAAATGTACTGGTGATTATACACCACAAACATGGGGGGCGGTATCCAGTTATTGTGTGTATGAGTACGTTTTGTTTGTTTGTCGTTAATTTACTGGTTTACTGTTTCTTTGTGCGCACATATTTTGCCTCTTGTTAACAAATTGATTATTATTTATGCAGTAACATTTAAGCACAGATGTTTATCCTTTGGGGTGGTGGCACGGTCGCCTTCTCAGCAAGAAGGTTCCGGATTCGAACTCCGTCCACATGTTCTCCTGTGCCTGCGTGGATTCTCTGATATTCTTCACTTGTCCAAAGACATGCAATAATTAGTGACCTAAATTGCCTATGGTGTGAAATGTGAATGGGTGGTTGTTTCTATGTCATCCCTGTGACTAGTGATCTGTCCACGCAGGCCCCTGCCTCGCCCAATGTTAGCTGGGATAGGCTTTTTTTTGTGACTTTTTAACTGATGATAAAATTTTCTTGCAGACAAATCATCATCACTACTACAATTTGTGCACCTAGGTCAGTGTTTAGCATTGTAATCTTCAGCAGTGGGAAAAAGTTTACTTAGGCTGAGTATATATATATATATATATATATATATATATATATATATATATATATATATTTATGTATGTATGTATTTATTTATTTATTTTCTCCTGGAGCGCCTCTACTAAATAACAAGGACACTGGAAAATTGAATTGTAATTTTTCCACCTTACACAGGCAAATTCAGCTATTTTCTTTTCCAACTTTTTACTTCATGCTGACTCCACAGTACAGTAAGGAGATTATACATTTTGAGCATGGATCAATAGAAACACTTGTCTTGCTACAAGGTATATTTCTGTGATATTGGTTTGTCTCTTGCTCTCTCTCTTTTCTTTTTAATCTTTTTTCTCTGCATCATGATCACCCCCCTCCTCTTCTCTTAGGAGTGAATGCCAGCAAGAAGGGCAGAAGCAGACATAGCACATACAAGAAGACTAATACAAAGCCTATAAATGTATATTATAATATTACATATTATTTGGACATCCTTCTCCCACTAAACACAGTATTCCTAAGTCTGAATGTCTGGCATTTTAGCTGAAATGTATTGACAAATACCAACATTATCGGAGGACACTTTGTATGTGAACAAGTGCTGCATGAATGTGTGTGTGTGAATGTGACCTGTAGTGTGCAGTGCCTGGAGTGGTCGTATATGGCGCCATATAAGTGCAGTCCGCTTTATGTTTGGAGATGTATGTTTTAGTGTTTCCATTAACCATTTATACAACTGGTTGCAAATAAGACACTTCATCTGGAAGTGAAAGGCAGTTTTAAGATATTAAAGGGTTATCTGTAACTTTTCCTCTGCAGCCGAATGTTGTTTCTTGCTGCAAGCAGGTGGCAGTGATGGTCATTTCCGTTAAGAGCCTCAGCCATCATTGTATTTACAATACATGAGGTGAGCATACCACTTGTTCAGCACAGTGTGGAAGCTACAGTGAGTCACTTTCGGAAAGTTGCAGGCCAGTTGTTAGCATGCTAATCTATATAGAAGAAAGTGATAGAATCCACAAAACATTGCATTTCTTTCCACCGCTGGAGACAACTCTAAGTGCATAAAGGAATGTAGTTTCATCTTCACTGGTAAACTGTTTATGCTCATGTTGGTTATGCAGCAACAGCAAAACTTACAAATAGCCTTTAAAGCAGAGGTTCTTACCTGCATACTACTGCATACACTGTATTTATCAGGGTATATCTAAAAAGTCAGGAGATAAACTGTGCAGCATATTTATCTCGGATCTATGTCTGTGGGCTCTAATGTATTTAGACTATTAAATGCAAGTGTTTTATTAAATTACAGCCCAGAAATGTTGTGCCTTAGCTGCATAGTGCACTTTACCCAAACTTATATGCCTAGAGATGATGAATGATCTGATTTGACACAGAGTGTTCCCTTTGAATAACATTGTGCTTCCTCTGCTACAACTAATGTTAAAATTAAGAATACTGCAACATGTAATGCTAGGTTTCATTAGCTACTGATAGCATTTAAGTTATTTAAATTTCCACCACTACTTATAGTCCACCTATTTACACATGGAGATCAATTTACAAATGACTGTCCTAAGTACTGACTCACAAGGCTGCTGGAGTATGGCTGGAGACTCGTCTTCAGGACCTCCAACTTTGTGGATGTGTGATAGTAAATTACTAGAGAACTTTTTAATAAGACACTTTGATATGAGTGGGTCACACACATTTGGCTCTCAAAATTCACCCTTTCTGTTTAAGGTGGCCATGTTAACAGTGGTGTAACAAAAATGTGTGTAACACTACAGAATTCCCCTTCACGCCTCCTTGCATTACTTTAATACACTGGAGGGGTTATTTCTATCATAAAGCTCAATAGACAGGATGTAACCTCTTCATTTCTGCCTTTAGTTCATCTAATTCTCTCTCATACTCAGTCATCATTATTATATTTAATGGACAGATCATGCATAAGGCTAGTAGTCCAGTTGCTATTCTTCTGTATTTGTTAACCTTCTCTGACTGTCCTCTGACCAATAATAGATTTTTTTATCCACACCTGCTCTGCCTCCTTAGCCTCTGCTTTTAAATGATCCAGGGTTACATCCTTTGGTCAGTACTCAAGTCTGGAGTGATGTAATACATGTTTTATTTGGCAGTTTAATTTTACAGACAAAGGAGGTGAAGCTCATCATTGTAATTATCAGACTAATAACACTACCGGATGCCTTGCTGTGATTATGGCTAATACAGTTGAGTGGTGAGGTGAGGTGAAGAGCACTGTTTGCATCACTTACCCACAATTACTGTAAGGAATTCCTCTTGTCTCAATGCTTTATGCACTACTTCCAAAGCATGAGCACCAGTGCAATACATAGGGCATCCTAGAATTGAATCCAAAACAGAGGATTGAAACTCGTCACAACATCAATATCCAGCAGGTAAAGCTGGGCATGAGCATTCATCTCATGATTTCAATAAACCTCTGTGGTACTTTATTATCTAACCCACTTATGGAAGTAAATGTTAACAAGAGTTCATAGCCATACCAGCAGTGCTGTGAGGCTGTACTTAAAATGGTCAATGTGGCTGAAACCTGTAGGTGAATGTGAATGTGTCAGTATTGCTTGCCCATATGCTGGCCCTGCAATGACTGGCAATCTGTCCAGGATGTACCCCAAATGTCAGCTGCTGGGATAGGCCCAGCCCCCGCAACTCTAACGGATAAGTGGTGTATAGATAATGAATGAATTAATAATTTAGCATCCCAAGGCTGCTAATGTGGCGACATGGAGGGGGACTGTGAGTGAAAGTAGCCAGACAACGCCACCCCTGGGAATTTCACCCAGAGAATTATGACTGGTGACGGCAGAGCCTATATAAGCCCAGTCTGGCCCTACAAATAGGCAGGAGACGTGGTTCCAGGCAAAAAAAAAAAAAAGAAAAAAAAAAGACTTTATTACAAATAGATAAACAAATCACTAAACTGCCACACACACACTGTAACAAGGTGGGAGGAAAACTAATCAGAAAACAACAAAAACAAAACAAAAATCATTCCCCAATCTCATATGTGGCAAACACACACACATGCACCCGGTAGTGAAGGGGAACCAGGAACCCAGGAGATGTACTGCACACAGGAAGGGACACCACCACCTCGGACCCCAGGACCACCACCTTCAGCCTCAGCAATTGAAAAGGAGGAAGGAAAACAAGAAGTGGGTAAACAATTGTACCCAAAGAAATCAAAGAAAACAAATTCAACTAAAGAAACCACCTGAAAATATAAGGGCCCACAAACATAAACTCAAGACTTCAACAAAATCTGCTGCCTAAAATAATCTAAACTTACAGTCATAAGAAATAAATAAGAAGAAACCATTTAACACAAATACAAATTAATATCAAAATACAAAATGACCTAACCAAATTACCTAAATAATCCAGATATACCAAACATTTCTTAAGGGAAAATTAAATAACACAAACGCAAATAGAAACACAACACAATCATCCCAACTCAGAAAATAACCCCAATAACAATTAAATATGATAAACAAAAGACAATGAAAAATGGAACCCCCACACCTTCAACTATTATTGTCAAAAATTGGTCACAAGATGTAGGGCCGACCTGGATCTACTCTGGTGCCGGCTATCGCCACGAGCAGAGCTGCCAGGCGCTGTCGGCAATAGTTAGTCAATGGCCACCGCACTGGGACAGCGCCAGGCAAGCGGGTTGGAGGAGTGGCGAGGTAAAACAACAGAAAAAACACGTTGAAGGCAAAGCAGCAGTTCCTCTCTCCGCCTAACAGCTGCCCAGCTCAGTCTGGAGCAGCGGCATGCTCTGGTACTCCTCGAACGAGGCACCAACAGCGAGGCACCCCAAATAGATGGCAGAGAGCACACAGCTTGCCAGATACTACACCGCACAAAGTCAAGAACCCGATCAGCTGCTAGATTTAATCGAGACGTGGAAGTGAGACAACCCGGAAGGAAGCTGCCCGAGGTCAATGATCAAGGGGGGGGCCAGGAAGGGCGCCTCGTCCCTTTATAAGGTGCCCCGGAATGCTGGCTGGCTAACAAATGGAAGCAAACAGTGCGCCCATTCACCTCCGCTTAGCAGATGATGCTTTTCACACACTAACATTTGCTAATTAGCAACAAACAAAGCAGCTCTGACTTTGATATCCCTGGTATTTTTTTAGAAGGTTCCTGAAAAGATAAGTGATTTGGCATTAATTATAAGAAAATAGAGACTTTAGTCAGGTGCACAGCACGCCTGCAGAACATACAGCCAAGGACAACTCACATCTAAGTGAAATGATTAGGAAAACAAACATCCAGTAGGTGTTACATCTCTTGTTTTCTTGTTCCAGATAAATTTGGGAGGGGTTCTTCACAAGCTGGTACAAAACAATGAAGAAAGAGCTCAAGTAGATGTATTCTCCATACTGACTTTAGCATCCAACAAATGGCAGCTGCCCTAATAGACATAATATATCAAACATGCATGCCTGTTGGTTTGTGTGTGCTAAAAGCAAGCTCAAGTTTTAAAATATAAGATATACTTTAAAATACAATTTAATTACTGAAGAGCATTGTTGGTAAATGTCAGGGATGAAATACCTGCCCTGTAGAGGAATGCATTCTCATATAGATCGGGTAATTGAATTTACTAGAAAATATAGTTAGAAGTTTGAACGTTGAATTATGTAGTGTATGAAACGTTGCAGTAGCAACTACTTCTGTGTCATACCAACCAGCAGAAGATGCTCCTTTGTGAAAAAACGGCACAAATCGAGCAGAGCTACCATGACGCATTTAACTAATGCATTTATTCTACCCCACTAACTCTGCACAATACATACCTCTCTGACCTTTCTCCTCCCTCACTGTGATTTGATCGCAGGAAAGCTCACCACATCCATCTTCGTCACACACTGACTGCCACAGCATAGCCTAAACACACACACACACACACGCACACACATAGATGCACGCATGCATACACACAAGGCACAACCAAACATTATCTGTCTTACTTTTTCCATTTTTATACACTATCTCTCTTACTCACAGAGTCACACAGATATACACACACACACACACACACACACACACAGATAGGACACACACAGACTGAAGTGGCTGATCAGGAGTTTTGTATCCTGCTGTCTTTCAGTTTCCTGCTCACCAGAGAGACACAGATCAGTATCTTAACAACTTTAAATTACTGCTGGTTTCAAAGGTTACTTTGGGGTGTGTGTAATAAAGGCAGCAGCAAGGCGGCGTGTGTCTGAACACTAAAGATAGAAGACAACGGATGTGAAGAAGAAGGCAAGTATTTATAAATCTATAAATTAGATGCTAATTTTATACCTTATATTTTTATATGTATGTGTTTTATTACTAAATGTTTATTCAGAAACATTCTGCTCTTCTGCATTATACACTGCATAGGTGTTTCCAGTGGCATCCTGTATTTGCATTACTGTTCACTGGCGTTTTCACCGCACAAAAGTGCCATCGTCCAAATATCAGAACCTTTATTACCCAGAACAAGTCTTTTCTATGTGCATTTGGGTTGGCTATTGACTTTACCAGCATGCACACTGTGGGAGTCGCCTCCACATGAAGTGAATGGAAGTTATATGTATAGAAATAATGAAAAATGAAATGAGGTCTAAATGGACCCTTGTACGCCATTTTGAATTATCGAGCATTTACAGCAATCACGCACTGTCTGCATGGATGAATGGGAAACATCTTATCCTTTATCCCTTATTCCAATCTGGCAGCAGTTCACGACATTCCATGCTGATAAGCCCTAGTGCTGACCTCGTAGCACCAGATAAACAACCTAGCTACCTTGCTGTGTTTATGTATCTGTAGCACTTCATTAGCCGAATGGCTTGCATTAGTGCTAATATTGCTCATTTTGATGGAACTACAGCAGTGATGCATTTGCAACCAACAGCTTAAGGACATGTTCGTTGTTCTTTCTCATCGTGAGGGAGAGCATTGTTGGTGTCAGGAAATTCCTGATATCTCAGAATCACAAGAAGGAGGCTGATGAAAGGTTGTTCCGCCAGATGGATCTGGTTGGGTTTCTACAGTGAGCGATCAGAAGCCCAAAGTTTAATTAGCATTACAGGTGTGGGTCAGGTCACAGGGACTTGTATTAACGAGTCAACCTGATTTGATTAAGATAATTGGGGTTGGTCTCCAATACCGAGATTTGCTAGTGTCGGGCAGGTGCAGGACATGCGCAGGGACCTGTAAATTCATGGTTTAAATGATATGAACATGACCTTACATATTGTAACTTACTCATCTTAGTCTCTGTTCTCATGTCATTTTTACCATTTCCATTTTTTGTTATAACCTTTGTTATTTAAAAAATTTCTAGTAAATGTCTACAGGATCAGTCCTCTCTGTCCTGCTTTATTGTCTGAACTGAACTGATTCTGAACTCAACCATGAGTCGCCTCTCCTGTTGAGCTATTATAATTAGCCTGCACGGTTTATTGGAAATCGTGTTCATTAAAGGCAGCTGAAGACAGAAACATTAAATATATAACGCATTGTACCAGATTAGCTATCTGCAGTCCTGAAGCAGTAAAGAGTACGCCAAAACACTATAATATACAATAAACAAAGGCCAATTGGATGATACCCCGGCCTTATGCTTACTTTGGTGAACTGAGGATGATGTACTTCCATCTGTCCATCAACTGATACTAACTGTTCTTCCTCAGCAGGTTTATTGACAACAGCTGCCAGCTGTGGTGCTGACACATGATCATTTGGTTAGGGTTAGTGGAAGATTTTATATTTAATTATTTTCAGCAACATTGTTGGCCTAGCGATGCATGCATTGCCTATGTAGACTAAACTGTGTCTGAACCGTGTTGTTATACCTCAAATCCAGCCACCAAATTTTAAACCCTCTGCACCCTCTGGCACGGGTGGAGACCACATCATCTTCAGTTTCTGAAGTCCAGTCTCTGACGGTTCATGCTGAAAGAGGTTCGGGTGTACTGTACACGCTACATCATCTGGCTGTTTCTGATACTGGGCAGTGGTCCTCAGTGGGCCAGAGTGTGCATTATTTAATATATGAGGACAACCTCTTTGCAGGCTGCTCTTACTTTATGGAGAATGGAGAATATTTCTATTCCCATGTGTACCACAATGTTGAACAACTTGTGGCAACACTGGTACATTAATTGCTATTTAGACAGTAATTAGTGACACATGCTGGTTGTTGCATAAATGCACTAAATAATAATTGGAAACCAATTTACACCTCGCTGAATAGGGGCACCACTGTCCAATTCTGTGACTGGAAATCAGGATATTAAATTGATATCAATATTCTTTTGTCAATATCCACAGTAAATTTAATTAGTCTAATATCTAAGATCGTGAATCCTTGATTCATTGATCCAGCTCACCATTGCAAGGAAACACACAAAACTGCTGGGTCTACAGGTGTATTTACAATTTATTGATTAGTAAGGTGAAGATATATGGGAGTGAAAATGTGAAATAAAATATAAACAAAATGTAGGGATGCTCAAATTAGCATGATGAACTAACAGTAGGTAAACGAGCAGCCTGAGATGCAGAGCAAATCATAGTTTGTAACTATAACCTAGGAAATGCAGGACCTAGGGGTGGATGCTCCCGGAAGTCGCGGTTCCAGTTATCATGGGGAAGGATTCTGCCAGTGTCTCAGTGGTTCAGTATTAGTTGAGTTTACTCGTAAATTTTCTGTCTTGAGCAACTTGCAGGTTTCTTTTTGCAGGGTCGTGTATCTACGAGTCTCTCTCTCGGGTTGAGGAAAATAAGCCTCACGTAGTCTACTTAACATTTTCTGGATAATTTAGAGAAGGCTGGTGTCAGCCAGACGACTTTTCCAGTTTTTTACTCTTCAGAGTAAGAAAGAATTATTTAAATTAAGTTCTTTCTACAGCTTTGAAGCGAATGAGAAAATATATATATTAAAAAGTTTCTGTTATTTGTTTTATGATTGCTAATACAGTCAATTTAATCGTTGTTTTCATTGGTACCATTAAAGTCATTGGTTTATCTCCCCAATGCATTCCCATATACATTCCAGTCTTTCAGCAGTGGATGTACACGGTTTTTTTGCATCGCTTGAGATGAAAACAGAATCTTCTCACCTCACATGTGACAGGGAGGACGCGGTAAATTGCAGAACCCATTGGACACACACTCCACACACCATACATAAGGCTTAATTATGGGGTTAATAAAATTTATTCCAGTCAAACACATATCAGAAACTCACACACATACTTAATACACTGCTACATCAATGCACACACATGCATGCAAAAACCTATTTAAAGGCTTATATTATATATTATGAAGCCAACACATGGACCTGTCAGTTGGAATTTAGTGCAGATACAATAGAACCTTTCAAATAACACAAAGACACAACAAACACACACTCACCAGCTCAGGTATTAGAGCATTACTGTAGAGCAGGCTGCCAGGTGGAACATTAGAGCGGAGAACAGATCTTTTCACAGTATATGTCATAGTAATGAACTCCTGCAGAACTCCCCTGCAGTCCCATATCAACGCACTGAACAACATTTCAGCTCAGAGACAAAGTATGTTGCAAACCAGTGGGCTGTCTGGTAAAGGAATGTTTTTTGTGAATTTTAAGTACACCCAAAAGCGATCAAACGTGGTAAGAACGGCTGTATGGTATATTTCATACTAACAACAGTTTTGACACTAAGATCTAAAACATCAGCAGCAGTGCAATCTTGCAGTGTTACTATTACAATAAGTAACCATATTGTATTTTAGGAGCGTATGATCTCCCCATATGTAGCCCAGTCTGCCTTAAAATTGACACCAGTTAGACTGCAGAGCATCGTGTCACTGCATCAGCACTTTCTATATGCGTCAGCTAAACCACTTGTTACACCCATACTAACTTTGATCTTTGGTTACAAGGAAAGTTGATTGACTAAAACCACTGGAGTTAGCGACCGATTATGGTCATAGGAATAAGAGACTAACATTGACTCGGTCAGAATTGCTGCAAACCTCAGTCTCTGTTGCCAAAGCTGGGGCAATGCTGCACACTGACCGTCCAGCCCAACTCTAAGCAACAGATTTTGTGATGATATGAAGGACCCAACTGGACACACTACTTCTGCCTTTGCCACCTGCAAAGAAATACGTCATTTTGGGGATAGCCCTTGACAGAACAGCGTAACTATATTGAGGTTGTCGAACAATGACTATTTCAGTTGTTTTAATGCTATGACAGTCTCAATGTGGTAATGTGCAGCAGTAGCAGGATTGTTTGATTCAATATTGATTGACAGTACCCTTAAGCAAACTGGGTTACAGCTGAAACGAATAATCAGTCCAGTATTCAGTTATCAACAGTTCAGTTGATCAACAGAGAAACAACCTGCAGCTGTTTTGTCAATCAAATAATTTTAACATTTTCACAAAACCTTGTTCCAGCTTCTAAAACTTACAGATTTGCTGTTTTTCATCAGATATCAACTGAATATTTGCATCTTTTTGGAAATAAGAAGAATAAATAAAGAGATCTTTGTGATGGCTGTTAACTGCCATCACTTCAAGCAACTACATCTAATGTACATGAACTTAAATACATTGATTGTTGTTGGTTAGGGCAAGACCAACAACCCTTGCCCTACCAAACACCACCACCACTATAAATATGGAGAGCAATACAATGCACTATTCCATGATAATTAAATGATCTAATTTATCCACAAATTTCAGACACTTTTGGAAAGGCAAGAAAAGTTTGGTTCCCTAAAACTGCTGGAGTCCCACACTTAACACACCATGATGAACACATTTCTGAATATAATGTTTATTATTATTATGATCATTACTATTAACATCGCAGACCTAAAAATCATTTGGATGAGAAGGTGCAGTTTCTGTAGCAATTTATGGTTTGGTGTTTTTCCTGAAAACATTTCAGCAATGATGGCACCATACAATATGTGCTCCAGCCACTCTTGCTCGGCCTTCATATATTTCTGTTTATTTTTTTTTCCCAGCTGACGAGTACATCAGCTTCTCCCTGCTCCCCTATAAAACAGGACTCTAACCTCTTCACCTGCCAACTCCTGACTTTTCATATATATCAACCCAAGTTCACTGAGTAGTACAGTATGCCCACTACATGCTTACATCTATGATATACTGTGTTAAATTGCGACAAATCTGAACACAATAGCTCTGTGGTGCTCTGAATGCCATCCTAATTAATCATAAAATTCCACACAATCAGGTTGTAATCTTCACTTAACATCAGAAATCACAGAGCACACTACAATTGATTAGCTTTTAATGAGCTGGAATGAGAGACAGACCTGTTGGATAAGTGTGAAGGTGATGAAAGTGAAGGGAAGGAAAGGAGAGAAGTGTTACATCAATACCACTTCCCCACAGTGAAGCCATAGCACTGTAATGTACAGCAATTTCAGGTCAAGCCAGTGTTTTTCATGTTGGAAATAAAAAGTTGTTCATGCAGGCAGCCAACCATCACAGAGAGATATAGAATAGCTGTCTGAGAAATGAAGAAATGAAGAAGGAAATAACAGGAATGCACAGATTTTTTTTTTCTTTTTTTCTGGAGGAAACATATTTTGACAGAACTGAGCAGAGAAGAGGAGAGATTGTTGAGGAAATTGTCTTTGCTAATCCCATTTCATGCCAGCTCAATCCTACTCTCTGGAATATTCTGGAATTTACACAAAGCACCCAAGAGAGGGAGGAGAAGATGAGAGAAAATGTGAAGGTAAAAGAAAGAAAGCCAATGTGGAAACAGAAAGTAAAGAGTGAGAGAGTAAAAGATTGAGGGACAGAAATGGAAACAGCACAATTGAAATTCTGCTGCTGCAGTCCATATCAAAGCATGGATTGGACATGGTCTGCTCAGTCTTAACCCCTGTATTTCCAATGGGAGCGGGACAATGAGTTTAAGCCTCTTGCCTAACATCACTCCTGATGCCTTGGTTCTCTCATGCTGACGTCTTACACTCATAAGCTTCCTGCATTTGATGCAGAGTTTCTAACAATAGCAGCAGCACCCCACCCCTGTGTTTATCCTGCATTAGTATGGAAGCAGAACATAAGAATTCCAGGCCTGCTGTGTGGGGAGGCAGGGTGGCCTACAACTGACAGGGGTTCAAGCTGCCACATCTACTCAACTAAACTGCATCAAGAACCAGCTGCACAAAATGTTGGTGAAAAGACTTACTTAGGTTTCAACAAAGCAATGATTACAGCAAATCCAAACCTCTACAGGTCAGCTTTTAAAAGCAATCAAGAATTTATCCTGGATTTGATACATTATTACATTATTAATATGATGATATGATATGATTTAATATGATGTATTTGGGCACTAATGTTGACTAAAAGTAGAGCAATCATAAGCATAATTTTGCTTTATTAGCATACAAGCCATATGACATGTTATCCCAAGACACAAACAAACAACAGATGCAGACATGTGCACACACAACCCCTTTACCCCATTATCTCTTCATCCCACCACACACAAACATCATTATCGTATTGTAAACGTCTTCTCTGGTGTCCTGAAGCAATCTGCAGGTGTTATTTTCACCTCCACATGGAAGACTCCCATGTAATTATACATCTCACATACACACATCATTAATAACCCACCTGTCCTCCATGTACAGGTGTCCTGTAAATGCACCTCAGAAGAAGGTTGCACAAACCAGAGATGATAAACTAGTTTGTGTTCAGATGTTTATTACACACACACATACACACACATTTTGATTAGTTTAAACGAGAGCTACGCCTCTGAGCACATATGTATGCAAATAAACATATACAGTACACACACACACACACACACACATATATGTATATACTAGGAAGAAGCTACAGCCATGAATCTTTCAGGAGGATGTCAGCCTACAAACATTTATAATAAATTACAACTCTTCTATCTCTTGCCTGCTTTGATGTCTCTGGTTTTTATCACCTGGTTTAATGCAACAGATCTGTACAGACAAAGTATTGAGGTCAGTAAAGTAAACATGTTCCACAATCATTTCAGTTGAAAAAATAAAAAAAGCCCCTGTAATTACTGGCTTCTTGAAACACATGGTCACAGTCTAATAAAAAGTGGCATTAGAATAGAGGGAGAAATGGCCCTGTTATACAACAAGTCCCATTGGTTTAAGTAAGGAAGGACAGGACACCTTCTGTTAACTAACTGAACTGCCTGGACAGCAAGATTTAATTCTCTCACACCAGCGAGACACACACACACACACACACACACACACACACACACACACACACACACACACACACACAAAGAGGCTCTCCGTCACCTTGCTCTCTGAGTAACAGCAAGGCAATGTAGACACATAACAATTTGTGGATGCTACACAGTAATGATCTGCAATCAACATGTGAGTAATTTTACCTGAATGTGACGCAGGGCTTTTCTCTTACGATGAGAAGAGAACATGAGCCTCCTCAGACCACAGGCCCCTGTGTAGCTGCACTCTTTATTAAAGCCTATCAATCAATCTGGACATTTTTATTCAAATTTTGAATTGTAAGACAAACAGCACAGATAAATATTTGCTCATCCATTGATTCTTGTTAATGTCTTTGCTTTTGTATATATATTTCTTAAACCTTCTGTAATGGATAGATCAGGGAGTTTTCAACCTGGGCCCTTTTACTAGTTTTTGCCAATTTATCAAACCATCCATCAGTCTGTAAGTAGCAGGGCTGGTGTGGGCACAAATTGCCCATAGGCCAGAGGTGGGGTACGCAGGTCCATCATAGGCCATTATGACAGTGTCATTCCTGTTTTTTTGAAAAACAGAACAAACACAATTATGCAATTTTTTAAAAGAATTTGGGTACTTCTCAGTGTAATCTATTTACTGAACAATCTCGAGTAGGTTACTGACAACTGCTGCATACTGTTCAGTGGTATCCTTCTTTTTTTCTTTTTTTTTTTTTTGACATGTAGACACTCTTAAGCCTTTGATAAATAGGTTGTCATCAGTATCACGTCAACAAAAAAATCCAAAACAGATTGTTAATGTAAGATGGCTATGGAAAGAATTACAGTGTGTCACACTGCCCTGTAAGTTGTTTGATTAGTTTTGCCTCGATGAAGACAATGGTAAAAATCTAATTTCCAGTATCAGAGTCTAGTTGCTAAGCTAACTTCACTCAAACTATTCTCGTTGAACCTCAGCAAACTCCATGCTCTCTCCCCCTGCTGTTATGACATTTTACTCGATGGAGAGGATAAACAGGCTAAAGCTTTTAGATCTGGTTTGCTGTAATTTCCCATGTGAACTTATGAACACAACAGTGTCAGGGAATTATCAGCCTCTACGCTCTTAGCTGTGGCCACACTCTTCTCACACTCCATAGTGTACCACACACACAAACAGGACTCTGTCCACAAACACTCATGTGCACCCTTGTAATTCCAACAGGAGATCTGGCCTCTTTGCAGTATCTCAGCCACTGTTATCTCCGTATCCACATGTTCTCTCTCCCTTTCTCTCTCCAGGATCATTGGCTGTCTGTCAAATGATACCAAACTCAGGCATCACACAAACACACACACACACAGAATGGGATCAGAGATTGCTGGACTTTTTGGTAATCTGTACAACTCCAGTCAGTTCTCAGACTGTCAGTCCTCTTGGTGAGGTAGTTGAAGGTGTGAGTGACTGGGTGGACGGTGAATAGTTGTGCAGGTGCATTTATCAGTCACTCAGAGTGTAGACCTCCCCAGAGTGGCTGTTGACTGACTGAAAACACAAGGCAGCAAACACTGTACAGTGTAATGGGCTCACTCCCTGTGACAGTCATAATGTGGAGACTGATGGAATAATTCAGCTTGAAGACAAGAAAATTAAAAGTACACTGTAATGAGAATTTGAAACCATGCTAGCAGACTTCTTTCAACCATGTAAGACATGGTGAACATGGTTGCAAACACTGCCTTATTTAGTCATCAGGCAGGCATAGAGCAAACATTGTTATTCATGTGAAGCTTTCTTTTAATCCATTTTTATTATAAAAAAATGTATTAATGCAGCTTTATGTTTTGGAAGGATTAGGCCCAAAAACTACAAAGCTACTAAATTAAGATTAATAAAGATTGCAATAAGGATTACAATAACTACTTGGTACTGTGGTAACATTCACTAATGGCAGAAAACAAGACGCAAAAACAACAACTTCATCAAATTAGTTGTGATATTACTTGGCATGTTACTATGTCTGTGTCACGTTAAGATGCATCAAAAGGTCTTCCAATCACCCAGAGTAAGTCTGGTAAGAAGTTTTGATATTTTATTTTGTAAATGTGATTTTTTTTTTCACCTCCAATGGGTTGTGACAGCAGAAGAGATCTTAAAGACAGATACTTTACCCAAAAACCTGGGAAAATAGAACTATCTCCAGGCTACATTCCTCTCGAGGTACATGAGAAAAACTTTATTGACAATGATCTGTTTAAAGTCAGTTCACAGTGATGTCAGACACCCATCTGCAGAACACCTGTGCTTTGTAACAGATACCTTCACATCCACGACACTTTTGTGCCACCGAGCAGCAGTTCTGCTGAATGGCAGTAATTTGCAGTCAGAAAACAGCCTGACTGTGTTCATGAATACAGACACTTAAAGTTGACAGTGGCAGCATCCGTCAGCTGAGTTGGAGGGAACAGTGAGCGGCAATTTGATCTCAATCGCTGTTTGTTCATCCTATCAAGAATCAAGAGGCAGCCATCTTATCCATGGGGGAACAACACAATATGGACATGAAAGCTTGTGAGTGAATGTCTGTCCAGTATTGAGTGTCTTGGCTGCATTGTGTGTGATGGCCATGCCAATAAGCCAGATGGGGAAAACAGAAATAGCTCAGATCAGGAAAGGCTTTGATATGATGATCGCATGGCACAGAGAGGACACAAACAGCATACAGAGCACACACACACACACACACACACACACACACAAAAAAAACAGGCCAAGAGAACCAAAATGGCATTTTTGGCTCAATAGACCATAAATAAAATAATCTGAAAAGAATTATCATGAAATCAACTGACAAATGAAGGTAAAATTTCCAGGCGACATTTCAGCTATAACCTTATTTTTGCTGGTAAACAAATATTATGGCACAACACAACTTACAAGTTGACACTTTAAAATCCTTGACAACGTATTTGACATTACATACATACCAAATAAGCAACAAGTAAAGCTGAAGCGAAACCTTATGAGCTACTAGCTACTAGCATAACACACTCAAGTCTCTGACAAAACTAATCTTAAGAATATGTTAAATTTATTTCATGAGGAATATAATGTGTACAAAAATTTAGATTAATACAGCATTATGGTTTGAACATGGTTTCTTGTCCAGAGTGGGCGGTGGTGGTTGCTTACCAAGAGCTTCAGCTTCACAATTTACAATACAGGAGGTTAGAATGTGCCCTCTGAGCAGTGTTACTTCATCAAGGCAGTCTAGACACTACCGTGACTTGCTATCTGAAAGTAACAAGACAGGCCAGGGCTAGCTGTCGACAGGCCAGGGCTAGCTTTCCACCGCTGGAGACAGCTCTTGGTGTGTAAAGAAATGAAGTCTGATGCTGAATTAGTAATGTTTCTTCTATACTGTTAAGTTAACAGCAGTTTATGCTAACACTGGCTATGTATGGCAATGGCAAAACTTTAACTCCTTTAACCACAAAATGTATGCAAAGGTCAATGAGAGAGTTTATGTAACCTTATATCCAGGGAGAGAGTAGGACCAGAAATCTAAATCAGAGTTTGATTGAAGGAGAGTTTTTTTTTTTCAAGTGCAAAGAGTAGAGGAGATTGTATGACTGAGAGGGGATGAGAGCTATCAGGTGAGAGCAGATGGAGTGATATCAGTTCTTGAAATACCCGTAAAAAAAAGAAAAAATGCAATGCATAAATTCGGGAGAAAGAAGGCGACAGATAGTCAAGTGGAGTGATAAAGTCAGACACAGAGATATAGACACCGTCACCACTGACTGAAAAGACTGAAATATAAGTGAGAATAAAATGAGTTGCAAATAGGGAGACGGAACAACTGATGAAGCGACTGAGTAGAAAAACAGATGATGGAGCAAATAACTATCTATTTCCGTCTATCAAACACTCACCAGGGTGTTTTCACGCTGAAACTTTCTCAACGAAGACGGACAAAGAGAGATCGCGAGGGCATTCTCTACCCAAATATAAAACTTCACAGACTACCTTCCATCTTTCTTGATAAAGACAGGCAGAACTGCAGGGTAGACAGGTAGACAAAGACGATGGGAAAAGACAGTCCAAGGACATTCACCACCAACAAGGACTTTGACGAAAAAGCAAAAACTTCCTCTGCAGTTCTGATGTGTGTTTGGGCCTGTTTATCCGAGCACCACGGGGGCAGCATGAGAGGAAGAATAGATACTTCCAGATGCAAGTCCCTTCTCATCTCTTTGACTCTGTGCACCTGCCCGCCTCTTCCCACCCTCCCTCTCTCTGATATTCACTTCTCTCCATCCTGCTCTCCCATCCTCTCACTGTCCTTGTATGTTTCTCTCCTGCTTTGCATGTGTCTTGTTCTTGGATTCTGTCTTCTACTCTCTTAAATGTCCCCCCCATCCCCCACCCCTCTTTAACAGGAGCCTTTAGTCAGGAGTAGAATTACCAGACCGTAGACAACTTTAATAATGTTTCAACCCTCAGGTGTTGTGGTGGCCAGATCACTGCCAATCTGCCCCTGGCATCCACTCACTCATTCTGAATGCTCCAGATCCATGTTCCCCATTGCTACTCCCATTCACCAGACTACATCCTAATTCTGCTCTCCATTGACGCCCAGGTCGGTCAGAATTTGCTGAATTAATTCTGCGATGTACCTCTACAGGGAACAGTCCTGATGCCACTGCACATTTGATTTATCTTTTGAGGTTCTGGATACTAAATCACAATGTTCCCCTCTCACATTAAAGTCACCCCTGCAGACTCATAGAACTATGAAGCAATGTTTTTTTCAAGCTGGACTGGATTTTATTTGTACAGTGGAACTGCATCAGATACAAGCAGGTGAATCTTGGATCGGGTGGTTGTCCGAACTTAGTGGCAACAACAGGAGCAGCTGTAAGTTCTTCATATCAAATGAAGAAAACTTGAGAAGATGCTAAATATATATACTTTTTTATTTATTTAATTTTCTGGAGTTCAGAGAACTTAACTCTGTTGGTTTAAACTCGGCTTAAAATGGCTGTAAAATGGCTGTATTCCATGTGTTTTTCTGGTACAGCTTTATTTTACAGGATCAGAAATTCCCATAATTTCCCGGGTAAAACTATATAATATATAATTCTGCATTGAAAAGTGTCAATTTTATTTGGGTTTAATTGGAGTAATCCTCTCAAATAAATCCCTCTGGAAATCAACAGCTTTTAAACACAACAAAGTGAACTATAATAGATAAATGTCAATATTAGTAGACATGGTTTCTTTTTTCTTTACTACAGCAGGTGACAACAGATTTTGTGGATTTCTTTCTTTCATGCTTGATCTTAGCCCTCCTTAAATCTTCAAGTATTTCAACCATCTCTTTTGCTCTCTGTCATCTTTTCTTCCTCCTTCACTGGTCAAAAAGTTATAAATAAAAACCCACATCACAAAGAACAAAAGAGCCACAAGGGAAAAGTATTGAAGCTCAGTTCAAAAGCAGAGGGGACGCAGCCTTATTGAAAGACAGCAGATGGGGGAAAAGCTCACCAGGGAATAAAACACATACAGTATATACAGATACGTACACACATACACTCCAAGATATACATAGGCAAATATATACACAAGACTGAGTCAAAAGTATTCACCTGTAACTTCTGTTAGCAAGCTTCTGTGTGCGAGTGCCTGTGAATGAGTGTGTACGCTGACAGCAATACAATGGGAGTGTGCATCTATGATGAGTAGTTGAATGAGGAAGTCAGAGAGTGATAAATGGTACAAGATAAAGGGCAAAACACACACACACAGATGCAGACAATAACAAGTCAGTGGTGTTCATGACTCTTCAGGGAGATGCCATAATGTGTTTTTCCTCTTGCCTTCCGCTCATCTTTTCATCTCCCGTCTTTTTTTTTTCTTCCAGTAGAGTCTGACTGTGGCCCCAGAGTGGATATGAAACTGTCAACAACTTGTCATGGTCCTATACACCTTTTGTTGTCAGTGCACACACACACACACAGATAAACTCACTCACTCTCTTGTTCACACAAGTATGCATATCTTCACATTTATCTTCCACTTTCTTCCACGAGTGCAACAAACACAACCAGAGCAAATGATCCATCTCCTGTTAAACACACACACACACACATACACCCAACACGGATGGAAGTCAAATACTCTCTCCCTTTCTCTCAACCACACACTAATGAATATGTCATTATCCTCCCAGTAAGGTTCAGTACCTGTGGTGCTGACTTGGATTGAGCAGCTCCCAGGGACCAGAAGTGGAAATCTGGTTGTACTGGTCATCTCCTAATATATATAATATGAATTATCTTAACTCTATTAACATCATCTGAATAATGATTAAATAAGATGACACTGCTTTGCAGTATCATAGATTTTTTTCACAGATTTTTGGGGTCTATATGGCAAAAATACTCAATTTTCTCAAGAAAAAGGAAAAATAACTTCTGTTGTAATAAACACAACAAAACCAGACCAGGATCAGTAAATATGAAATAAAGTGACTGTACATGTCGTTTACTGACTCAAAAGGCTTACTATTTAATGATGAGCAGGAATCAATTTTTAAAAAACAACAGTGACATAGTGTTTTCCTGGATTGGAGGTCTGTCCCCAAGATCAGGAGGATGTAAACACACAGTAGTAAAGAGTAATAGTAATAATTTGTTCTTCTTTTCCCCCCCTGTTATTAACATTTGAAGCTCTTCATTATCTCCCCCCGTTTATCTCACTGACCTCCTTCTGACTTACACTCCCTCCCCCTCCCTGTGGTTTCCATTGGCAGGTCTACTGGCACAACCAGCCACCAGCCTGAGCATAGTGGGTGCCATGGCCTTCTCCTGTGCTGCACCCAAACTCGGGAACTCGCTTCAATGACATCAACTGCATTTTACTTTATATTTCAATACTGATTTTAACTCATTGCTGAGCTCCGCTCTGTGTATGATTGTATTACTTATTTTAGATTTTATTGATGTTTTGTTACTGGTGCTTTATTGTTCATTGTATGTTTTATGACTGTGTGGTGTAAGGTGACCTCAGCTGTCATGAGAGGCCCATTTAATAAATGCATTATTATTATTATTATTATTATTATTATTATATAAAAGAAAGCCAATGCTTCTAAGAATGTCCTCTCCTACTTCAGTTGCTCTGCTCTTAACTCTCATCTTATCCCTTTGCTATCTACTTCAACTTCTCCAACACTCCTGACCTGACCTGTTTCTCCAATTCACCATCCCTTTTGTGTTTGGGTTCTTCTCCAGTATCAACGGGGCAGCATGTGAGCATCAGGTGTTTCCCTCTCAGCACCTCTCTATTGTCCTCCTCTGGCTCTCTCTCTGTGGGAGTAGTAGTACTAACACTGGCAGTACAGAGAACAAAGCTTTGCCAAAACGTGTTGGTTTTACTAATAATATCTTTGTTCTCTGGTAGAAGTGCTGCTCAAGATTCTTCTCAGAGTGTTTCTTATTAGTAGGTAATGTTGTGCAGGGATACTTTCCTACCAGAAAATTTTGCCCAGCAGCTGCTCAACAGCATGTCATTCTCAGTATTACAGCCCAGAATACTTTAAGCATTAACCATCACAATATGGTTGATTCTGCAGAGTTCTCATTCAAAGGGTCACAAGTAGCTTTTAAGGTGATTTGTGGAGGTTTTCTCCCAACATCAATAACTATGCATAATATACTTAAGCAATAAAGTGTCTTATGACATTTTGTGGGAAAATCAGGTGAAATTATGCTGGCAAACGTTATTTTTTCTAAGGTCACTGACACCATTATGTGTGGCACACAGCTCTGACTGGACTTGGCATTATTTATAGAGAAAAGCTCACCTGGTGACAATAAAGAGATGGTGGAGAGAAGGACACAGTTAGCAGACATCCCAGTGTTAATGCATGTCTTTATCATTTCCTTTCATCTGCCTGACAAGCCTCAGAACACCCTATGCTGTTCATCAGGGGAATCTGATGATCTTGAAATATCAAAATTTGATTGTGTGCTCTCGTTTCTTTCATGGGATTTAATGAAAACTCAGGTCAGCTTAGACTACAACTGTTACGTTTATTTCAGTGGCATAAAATGAGCACATTTGCATTCATTGAGAAGTTACGTTCAGTGACCATGTGACTAATGGCCTCGTTCGCTCTTTGAGGCAAAGGTGGAAACAGTTTGATGGAGATTGTCTGCAAATGGTTCCAGTAAGACGTTATAAAGTGTGTGACTTCTATCAGTTAGTAGTTTTAGTTGCCTAAGCTTTACCAAATGAAGGGTAGGTTCAGTCACTGGTCACTGTGACCCTTCCTCCTCTTCATATCTTCATACTGTCTTCTGATTGATAAAGCAAATCTCTCTCTCTCTCTCTCTCTCTCTCTCTCTCCCTCTCTCATGTTGACAGCCTTCACTTCCCTGTCAGGTGCCTGTTCCAATCTTTGTGCACAGTTTGCACCACTGTCATGAACAATATTGGGCCAGGGAAGTCACAGAGGTTTCCTGTGCATAGCTATGATCATTGCACTGTAGTATAGAAACTCAATCTATCCATATTTTGTAATTCATCAAATCAGTTATTTAGCCTTTCTGATCCTATTGCACATTCATCCTGACACAGGGCATGTGTTTTCCAAGACCGTGCAGCGTGGCGCTCTCCAAAGTGCTGAACCTGCCGCTTGGAGCAGCTAAAGAGCTTTCAGCACCTTGGAGAGCTCTTCTGGATGGAACGATATATCCTGAAGAGACTCATGTTAGCTTTGGCTGAACAGTCATATGGGTGTCTTTGGAAGGCAATCACAGTCCCTTAAATGCTCTCTCAACTCCTCACAATCTTACCTTCTTGCATCATCTCACTTCTTACACTTGCTCATTTGCAATGCATTTTTCCTTCATCTCTTCTTACTGAGTCTGTTCTCTACACCTTACAATTTCTCAGCTCAACTCCTGTTCTGACCTCCTCTCCTCTTGCACTCACATACAAGCCAGACTTTCAGGGATTGTACCAGGCGATCCCATTATGATTTTATAAGCCTTTATATAAGAGATCTATATGATACCATTCTCAAATCTTTTTGATGCTGTTAACAACTCTGTTAGAAAGGTGTGTTCTGATAGGCTAAGTGGTCCTCACATTGACTCTGTGGCCATGTATTTGGTTAGTTTTGATTAGTTTTCATTCTAATCATTGAATCGGGTTACAGGATTAATTGCCATTGCTGTAAAACACCATTTATGAAAAATTCATAAAATAGCCTGCATCAGCCTTATTACAAAAGACCTTTTAGAGCACCACAGTGTGCCACTTCAAACTCATTTATAAGTCAGAAAGGTCTTTCAACCATTATGAGTGCTGTAGTTGAAGTACCCAGAACAGACGCTCATTAGTGGTGACTGTAGTCTAGTGTCCTGCTGCTTTTCTCTCTGGTGGTTAACAAGCCATAACTATCATGGGTCACCAACCTGCAGAAGACCAGCCCTCAAGAGCTGGAACTGAGAATGGGTTAGGGCTATAGACCCTAAACTGATAACGTCTGATCCTGTGGAACCCACAGGGGAAGAGTTCTGTTGCTGATTTACGACTTACATTAAGCCTGAATGCCTGTGTGTGTGTGTGTGTGTGTGTGTGTGTGTGTGTGTGGTGTGTGGTGTAAATTTGACAATTATGGCAGTCTATTTGTGCCTCAATCGCAATACATTTTATGTAAGTTCATTTTTGTAGAGAAACCATCATTGCTCAAGGTAATTTCTTGGTAATTTCACTGTTTTGTGCTAATAGGATTATCAGTTAATGATAACTAGAGAGGCACTGGGAGACAGTTTTAGTCACATACCTAGTTTTATCATCGTCATTATAAAGATTGTTTGTAAGTTAATCAGCAAAACTCTCTTGGCAGGCAGCTACCTAACTTCTGCCAGATAAACACTGGCTGACTAAGCTAGCTGGTTTGTGGTTATGTAATTGCTAGCTACACAGCAATGAAATTATAATTATTAGTGGTGTTTCTTTAAAAAAAAAAAAGAAAAGAAAAAAATCTTTTTCTCTGCTCAAAATCTCCCATTACCCACACAAGCTTTAGGCACAAACCTAAAAATCATGATATCTAAGAATGAAATAGTATTGAAACTATTTTAATTTCCCATATATATTTCTTTTGCTACCCTAAGCTCACTCTTTCTTGCCTTCATTGAAGAAATTTTCGCCTCTGCCTCTGTCCTCCACTCTCCCTCCTCTGAACTCCTCTGTCATTTCGTCTCACCTCACCTCCTCCGTCTTCTGTGGACTCTCAGCTTGGCTCCTCTCTTGACCTATCCATACTTTCTACAGACTCTTAGTTCGCCTCTCATTCCCTCCCCGTTCACCTGTTCTGTGTCTGTCTCAATTTTAAAAAAGTGCCTGTTTAAACAAGTGATTTAGTCTGGGAGTGAGTCAGCCATATTCTCACCAGTGCATTCATGCTCCCGTGCTTCTCGGGACAGAGAAAATGTGGGTGTTAAAAGTGAATGAGTAACACTACTTCAGTAACTACTATCGACATTCCCTTGAGCATGGAACCTGACCTTCCATCTACAACTCCATTGAAGCTGATCTGAGGTCAACAACAGAAGACTGTGTTCACAGTGAGCAACTCTCAAAGGTGAACATGTGTAAATGCATGAATTTGAAGCAGGGAATTGGTTGAAAACACTCCTGGATATATTAATGTTTTAAATTTAAATAAGTTTGTGGTTGAACTAGCTAGAAAGAAAGTGAAATAGCCCCTTTAAAATACCTAACTCCCAAAATCAACAAACAGTGGGAGCAGTGAAAGGAAGAAAAATCCCTCAGCTACATAAAGCCTTCAGAGCAATAGAGAAAACTGGAGAGAGAATGAAGCCCTTGTCAACTGATCAAAAGGCCCTGAGCCCAAGATAAATGGAGAGACAGAGTGATACAAAACAAAAACAAACCAAATTGGTGGGCCATTCCTGCAAAACTTTACAAGGCCCCTGCAATAAGACAGATAAAGAAGGAAGAGAAAGAGGGTTGCATTTATCCTGTGGAAAAAAATGAGTGATGGGTTGATTCCATGAGGGACATGGATCACTGCGGGCTGTGTGAGCTTTACAACTATAAACCTAATTGCTGTAACCACAACAGTGATGTAGTTGCTCTAACTGGTTGTGTGGCTGAGTGGTCAAAGGAACTGATTTAAGCCTCCAGTCTCTCAGGAGGTGTGAGCTCAAATCTCATCACTGCCAATCATTAAACAATCAATCAATTATTGACTGTAAACCTGTTGCAGTTTATATGTGTTAGAGAGGGTTAATTAAACATGGAGCAGGAGAGGAAGGATAGTGTATATATTGATAGTAGGATGCTGAGGTTGGAACTGCCAGGCAGAAGGCCTAGAGGAAGACCAAAGGGAGATTTATGGATGTAGTGAATGAGGGCATGAAGTTAGCTGGTGTGAGAGAAGAGGATGCAGACGATAGGGCTAGATGGAGGCAGATGATTCGCTGTGGCGACCCCTGAAGGGAACAGCTGAAAGAAGCAGGAACATGTATTGGTGACCATGAACTGACTGTTTTCATGACTGAGAAATGCTGCTTGTCAAAACAGAGACAGCTGTGAAACGGTTTGTCATGTCACTTTTTTTTTTTCTCTTGGAAATACCACTGATCAAAGCAAATCACCTCTCAGGAACTGAGGCAGTGTGATCGAGTGGTTTAAGGTTCAGCGTTTCAGGCTCCTGGCTTTATGGAGGCACAGGTTCAAATCCCACTACTGTGGGATATTTGGCTGTAGAATCAGCATAAATGCAGGAGTGGTACTGCAGAGACTGGAAGTAAATGCAGTGGTTTAACTCAGTATTCTGTCAACTCCAAGACTTTGAATTCCAGTTGGGTGGAAGAAGAAGAGGTTGCATCAAGATGACATGAGTAAAGGAGCACCAATTGAACCTCATACAGTGCAAAATAATGTTTGTTTTCAAATGCTACAGGTGCCCATCGCTCCACACAGATCTGATGTTTTCATCTGCTGCCATTTTTGTCTATTTTGTCTCAGTTGGCTTTGGTAGACATTTAATTTGCTTGCTCCATGTACATCACGATTTAGTCACTAAGTGTGTTAATTGCACAAGATAAATGCTTTGCTGTGAACATTTTTTTAAATAAACACACAACACAAACAAACAAGCTGATACAAATCCCTTTAACCTTTAATTTGATACAAATTGGAATATTTTACAGTGTAATAATTGACCTGGGGGACAAATGTATGTAATTGTGACACTGTTTCTAAATTACCTCAAGCCTAGTTTGCTATTTTTGCTGATATTTTCCTGCTGATATATTGTTCTAGCTCTGCTGTATTGTGTGTAGTTGACACATATGACATAGATGACTGACAAATAAAAAGCATGGAGACAGATACGCTGGTAAGCAAATGTAGACCTATACCCAAGATCTATTTCCCAATGTAATGATTTTACACATTATTTGGAGATTTCTTTGACCACCAACTCTATCAAACACAGACATACGTACATTTCAATTAAGTGATCATCCTGTCCACTGCAGCGTTTTATGGGATAATGAGCCATAATGTATCCTCTAGGTCATATTTGGATGAGCCTTGGGCTGTTACAGTGTATTTGGTGGAAGAAATATGGACTTTGGGAAGACAGCCCCTGAACTGGGACAGAGCAACAGTGTTTACTCGAGCAAGCACATTGCCAATGTTACGTTTTCGAAAGCCAATTAGATTGGCCTGACCTCACAACTCCCACTGGCTCCAGTACATTTCCTAGGTGCCCCCAAAACCACTGTAACTATATCCTGTAAATGTTTTTATTTCTATGGGACACTGTGGATGTTACAAAGGTAATTTCCAAATGTCTGAAGCAATCATTTCACTGTGTCACCTCCTGCCCTCCACCTGTTCTTTTGTGCATTCTAGCTGCTTCTGTGCTGCTTGTGTGTGCGCTGTTACGATGCCTGCTTTCTTATCTTTTTTAATTAATGTGAACTGTCAGCTTCCATCTCTATCCAAGCCATCTGTGTGTATGTGTATGTGTGTGTGAGTGCCTTTAAGTTATCTGAAGTTATCTTTTTGCTAAATGTGAACCACTAGAACCTTATCCAGCCCTTTATTGATTTAGTGTCTGCCACACTTAGCTCAACATAGTTCACCTGGTTTGGGGCAAAGTGTAGGGAAGCAATTGAGGAAAGGAAGACTGGAGTTAAACCATGAAGGGTACAAGATTTGGAAACTCTAGCACTTTCCATGAGGAGGGGGTTGAACAGGTATATTTCGGCAACCTTTTCATCATTCTTTATTGACCTGTTGAATCTACTACAGATCTGAAGACAGATACAAGGTAAAGATTAGTTAGAAAAGGTTTTTGGAAGGATTGGTAAATGCCTTGGGCAATAATTCCATATATTTCTTGGCATTTAAAAAAGAAAAGAGAAAATAATCAAGGCTCTGACAGTTGCTCAGAGACAATCACAAGGCTATTTGTAATGTAATAGATTTCACACTGGAAACACTATATGTCAAGAAGCTGCAATTTATGACAATGCACACACCGTATAGGATCATGGGCATTATAAATTGAAATTGGCCAGTTTTCAAAGATTCTTTATTCTTTTTTTTATAGTGTCACTATACAGTACATTCAGGCCGCCAGTTATCCTGCTCAGAGATAAATGGGTAGAAAGTGCATGGATAGCTAAGATTCCCAACATTTCAGTTGTACCCATTTTGGTTTTACCTCCAAACAAAGTGTTTAGATAATCTCACAAGACCAGTAGTGTGTTGTTGGGGTGTTTGCTGTGTTCCCAGATCTCAGCAATTATCTTAATGACTCTAATGTTATCATAACCCAGATAAATGATTATTTACCTTTGTAAAAGAAGATTTGTTTTTAGTAATTTCTTAGAAATGTACTAATTATACTTTTGGAAGTGGGTTGTAGATACATATTCATATTGAAATGTTTCTTAAATCACTGTCAGAGGGAGAGATTATGTGCTCAGTGAATTAAGTTGCTTTCCATTAATATCTACTTTGGGGTGAAAACAGCAGTTTTGGGCGTATGTTCAAAGCAGATGCTTCAACGTGGTGTGATATGCTACTTGACACTTTGAGGTCTCATTGGGTCAATAGAGAGTGGAACAATGGCTAATGTTAGATATAAAGGTATTTGAGCAGGTTCAGGAACATATCTAAGGTGTGTGTTTGTGTGTGAAGGGTGTGAAGGTAACAGGTGCTTGTTTACCAGTGGGGAGGGGGAGTTAATGACCTTATCACAGCGGTGTAGTGGAGTGTGAAGTCTCATCACTGCAACTTAGCTGTTTATTCATACATACATATTCTTAGCATTTATGTACACACACACACACACACACACACAGATGCAAATATGCACCCACAGACACATTTACCTGCTCTCATGTGTACATGGGTGCGTGCACCAGCTTACATGCACACACACTGTGAAGCACAAATAATGCAACATAAACAGATGCTTTTCCTCACACACACACACACACTCACACACACACACATACACACACACACAAACAGCATTTAAATTAGACACCTACTGCTCTGATGACATTAAACATAATTAACCAATAAATGCATTCATTAGCTGTATATAATATATGCGTGGCTTCAGCTGCTTTCCATTAAATCACGTCACGCTAAACCTTTTTCTCTTTATAGGTAAAAAAAAGTCAAGAAGACAAGCTGTAGGGCACTGATTACTGTAGTTCCAGCGGAGTATCTAGATTAGGAATTAACATTATGGTAAGTTCATGTATTCAGTATTACTGAAGTGTGAAATAAAAGTATGTATTATCAGTAAGTATCAAAGGTATAAATACTCAGACGTGCTCCCTTATTAGTTTTATAATATTACATACTTTTGTATGTTTGTAGGCTCAAGCCCTATACTGACAAACAGTTTTGAGATATTTGAACTTTACATGAATATTTGCAATTATGCTTGTTACGAAAATGTATGAACAACAAATACATAGATGCTTCTAGGCACTGTAGAGTTCGAAAACCATGGGCATTTATCAGGCAGAGATGCTGTTGAGTTGTATTGTGGGAAGTATAGAATCCATTATTTGTGAAGACCACTTAAAAAATATGTCTCATGCAAATCCTCCAAAGGTGAAAAGGCACAACCAAATCACTGGAATACCCCATTAAACACATATTGGATAATATAAAAACATAATATTCATTAAGTTTGTCTTGTTTTGCCAGTTAAATTAAAACTTAAATCAGAGTAAGTTAAGGATTTATTTCATTTGCTTTGCACTGATTGTGACAAAGGAAAGAATCTCTGGTCAACTAAACATCCAAATCAGAGCTGCTAGGCCTGTACATAAGAGCACCACTAATGTGCCAGAATTGAGTCTGGACCTCACAGAACTTTGTCTGAGCACCAATTATATCCAATTAATGCTTCCCATAATACTCTGCCATCTGCACTGAACTGAAACAAGAGCACATAACAGAAGAAATGAGCAAAAGCATCAGTGTGAACTAAAAAGGTTAATCAGGCACTGAACTGGAAGACAAATCATCAGAAGTAGTTAATAAGGCGATGGTCTCAGCTTATTGTAAACACTAATGATCCCATGGATGTTGCAAACAGTCTCACTCCCAACTCGTCACATACAGACTCTTGGCCAGGACCCCTTTGCGTCACTTTTCAAAGCATTGGGTATGCCTGAAGCATCATGTATCAAACGTGCATGGGTATTCCTTTCAACTCAACAGAGAACATTCAAAGTTGATGCATGAGTCACAGAACACAGCCTGTTTTCTGCTGATGCACATTGGGTAAGACTGCATGATAGCTTTGAAGTCAGAACCGCACCACAGTGCATCATTTTAAGCTAAACGTCCTGGTGATGATCGTTGACACAAAGGTCATCATGGGCCTTTTCAGGGAGATCCTCTACTCCATGGTGAAATCACAAATTCTCACTAAGTGGTTACAAAAAAGCATGTAACACAGGTCCAGGTGTTTATTGAGCAAAATAACCGGACCTGGAATATTGACTCATGACAGTTATTGCTGGCACCTGCTGCATATGAATTTCCTCTCTGTTCATTTGCAACAGGAACAGTTTTTGGTCGCACCTCATTGTGTCCAGAGTGTCCCTAGATATACTTCATTTCCCTTTCCCTGACAAGGTGCTCTGCACATATTTAATATCTTTTGAGGGTACTGTCATAAGATAAACAACAAATAACACCTGCTACAGTCATGGATGCTGAATGGAAGCAAAATTTTTCAGCAACTAAGTTTAAACATCTGTTGCTGACTGCTGTAACAATACTCTTTAAGAGTTACTTAACACCAGGCTGAAAAGCAGTGTTTCGTTGTTATTTCAACATTGTTTCACCTCTGACATACATTAACTGAGGTGTATGGGGAACACTGCATGTCACGTGCATGTGTGTTTGAATGGCACAAAAGGTTTTGTGAAGGCAGAGAGGACGTCCAAGACGATGAAGGTTCTGGACGCCCATGCACATCAAAAACTTCTGAAAACATTCAACGAATTGAACAAATGATTCAAAATGATCGACTACTCAGTATAAGAATGATAGCAGAAGTGGTCTCCATTGATAAAGAAAAAAACTGCAAGAAAAAGTCAGAAGAAAGAGACCACAATTGTGGAAAAATGGTTTCATTCTTCATCAAGACAACACGCAAGCTCACACTGCGTCCTCGGTAAAGCAGTTTCTTGCCCAAAAACAAATCACAGTGCTTAATCACCCTACCTGTTCACCTGATCTAGCACTGTGTGACTTTTTCCTTTTTCCTAAGATCAAATCTGAGCTCAAAGGAACACGCTCTGAGTCTGTCTCAGAAGTTAAGAAAAGAACGACAGAGGTTCTGAGACAACTGTCCAACTGCTTTGATCAGTGGAAGACCTGAATGCAGCGGTGTGTTGATGCAGAAGGGGAGTATGTTGAAGGAGAAAGAGACTGAGAAATGTTTATGTTCAATAAAATTGAATTACAGCATTAGTCTTGTTATTTAATAGCAATACCTTGTATGTACATTGTCTGACAAAAGTGAATCCATCATTCTTTACCGGGAGGGAAGGAGTTCAACACAATGTCAACAGACAATGTACTGCTCCACTACACCAATGTGAAACTACTGTGTATAGTTGACATACTGCATTGAAGTGAGTGAGGGATGGAATGTGTTCATCCATTAACATATATTGCTTTGAAATAGACAGACAGCAGTAGACACCAGAAAAGCACAATTTCCAACTAGTCAGCCAAATTTATACAGCCAGCACACTGTACAATCTGATCCATATTTGTGTGGTGGCTGACAGAAGATGACATTGATCTGCAGTCAATAATTTATACATAACATGTTACTAGATACCACTTGAACACACACAAAGCTAGACACCTATACACACACACAAAACATATATATATATATATATATATATATATATATATAGAGAAGAGAGAGAGATAGATAGATGTATGAATCTTGCAAAGTGATTCTTCCCTTGAATAAGTGCCTGTGGATTTAACTAAATGTGCTTTTAAAAGAAAGAGAGATAACCTATATATGTGTGTGAGTTCATTCTAACGTGTAGTTCAAATAATGGACAAAATCGCCCAGGCCAGACAGAGTAAGCAGCCAAGGGACTTGGGTCGTCCCTCACTCTACATTTACACTGCTGTAATGGTGTAATTAGCACACAGGAACAATACTGAGATACCTCAGGGAGGGATAAGGCTAAGGATACTTGAAAAACACTGCATCAAAATACACCACAGTGAAACATCAGTGCTTGTTATGCTGTCTGGGGAAGCCCACTACAGATGGAAAGGCATTTATGTGGGCGATAAGCTGTTTTGATGGCTTTAACATATCAGACTAATTAGTAGCTATTCAGGCAGTCTTACATGGTGAGCAATTCATTATGCATGGATGTTTTAAAGTGGTAGTATTAATGCACGATAGCCATCCCTAGTGCCACATAGTAGTTCAAGCCTAGATTCTATCATTGAATAGGATTATTTATTTCAATTTGTTTAATTTCATCCTTAATCTAAAAGCCTATTATAATTTCTTCCATCATAAAGCCTGGATAAGTCACCAAACATACCTAATTGCTGCACTTATCACCCATCTGCAGTGCCCCTGCTCTACTGATCATTTAATATCTCTCAGCTCATTGTTTTGGTTTCACTTACAAACTTCACTGTCATCTCACCAGCAGTGGGCTGTTCTCTGCAAAAAAAGCTCCGATAACTCACTGTACTACCTGTAGCACCAAACAACACACAAAGTCAGCTACTAGTGACAGGAAAATAGTGGAGCATTTGTTGCTTGTCAGATATTTCACTCAGGAGTGGAGCCAAAATAAATTTGAAATAGAACGAATACTAGACTTACACAATGTCTACCCAGGCTGTGTGCTTAGCAGCATGTTATGAAACTGCAGCTTGAGTCCTCCATTAGTGTCTACCTACATACACAATCACTATAGTTACCCAGGTATAAAATAAAAGAAAATTTGACATTGTAATATGCATATGGTAAAGGGGAAGCAACTCTTACACAACCTGTAAACAGCTGGACTGACTAAAACAGAAACATGTCAAGTCCATCAGATGAGCATAAGTGGACGACTGACAACTGAGACTGAAGCATCCTATGTGGACCAACCTATAAATGTTCATAAAGGTGGACTGAACTAATGCTGGTACTCTCTCTATCTATTGGATGTGTAAATATACAACTCTTTGCTGAAAAAAAAGTTAACGAGCCTGTTTTCCATGACCAGGATCTTCTTCACCCATTTTTGATAAGCATGTTTCTCTCAGCTAGCCTGTAGAATAGGCTGGACAGTTAGCTCTGCTTAAGCAGGTGTTACATGTTGAGTGGACATACAGCATTTACACTGTAACCATGTGTGATTGGGTTTTTCAGTGCATATGTGGTGATATGATGTGTGATTAGGTATTTCAGGTTTTAAAGGATATGTGCAGTAGTAGAAAAATAGTGTTTTTCTGCTTTTTAAGAGGAGAATATTTAGACATTCTTGCCTTGTGCCAAATGTAAACTGGAATAGGCACCAGTCCCACCTGACTCAGAAAAGAAATAAGCAGGTAGAGGAAGGTAATGGTTCAATTTAGCCTGAAGATGCTGGTACACATATGTCTGTCTATACATCCCCTGTAGAGTAACATAGCAGGATGTCAACATACATTTACAAACTTATATATATATATATGTGTATATATATATATATATGCTCTCTATATATATATATATATATATATATATATATACTCTATACATATATGGAGTAGCATAACATGGGTTGCCTACTGTGTATATTATACTGGTATTTTTCTGGGTGTTAAATATTTTCAGACCTTGACAGTTGTAAATTAAATCGTCCTACCTCTCATCATCTCGCCCTGGGGAGCCCGCTCATTAAAACCTATTATTACAATGATCACCTTCTTGAGTTCCCAATAGCAACTTCAGCTGAAATACTGTCATATCCATTGCCTTTGCTCGATAAACAGGCTGTTTATGGTTAAAAAATAATTGAAATGCATCAAAGTGATAGCCTTCCTGCTCCTGACCTCCTGGGAATGCCAAAACATATTAGTCTCATTTGGGGCTGGTGATTATTAAGTTGACAAGATACAGTATATTTAAACATATTTAAGTACTTATTTGTTAGTGTGAACCATCAAAATTGCCTCTAATATTTGTGTCAGTTTGATGGTGAGTGTTTGGAAATAGAACTACTAGCAATTTAATAATTAATAACAGGTTTATGTATTTTATTTATTTTTAAATCTGTGTGAATTTATGTCACTTTATCTAAATTATTCAATAATCACTATAGCTGTTACAGCTGTGTGACCCCAAAAAACTTTCCTTTAAAAATGATATATTGTATTTTTGTTTTCTTTTAACTTTAACTGTGGACCCCTCTGTCTGCAGTCACTGTAGCTGGACCTTCATAAACATTTACATTAGGGTTATTATATGTTGTGCACATGTAAAAAAAAAAAGAATAGTAACTCTTACCGAGCCGACTTATTCATCATTGACTGGCTGACTGGTTGCTTGCTATCATATCGATGCTAATATTCATTATAAGCACTTATTAATCCCTTATTCTGCATGATCATATTCTACTGCTACTGGTCCATTAACTGAAATTTTCCTCAATATCTAATTGGTAACACTGATAGTAAGTAAAGAAGTTATGCAGATTATGATCTTAATATGCTTTGCTCAGTATGGACCTTATAAGGTAATAACACTAGAAAAGTAATTATCCCTTATTAATATGTAAATATGGTCTTTTTACATTACAAAACTAGCTAGGTTTTTATTTAGACTGGTTTTGAATAAGACATTCCCCAGGTTACAGAACATTTGACTATAACTAATTGATATGTAGTACTATTAACTCCATGGTGTGTGTTTTATGACTAATAAAAAGCCAATATGCATGCTAATAAGCAGCTAGTTAATGGTGAATAGTGTATCCCTAATATAAGGTAAACATGTTATAAAATAAACATTTAATGTGAGAAAAATATTGGATGAATTGGTTACCTTTAAAAAAGTTCTACTAAGTCTGTGACACTGAAAGTTGGGCTATATTTTTAAAATTGCTAATAGTTCATACATGGCTGCATGCTCTCATGGGGAAATCAGACACAGACAGAAACAGCTGCTTAGATATGTTTGTCTGGCAGTAAAGAGCATTAAACAGCATCTGATAACACACCTGTAGACTGCAATGTGGGGAAAAATGAACACATGCTGTTCATTCAAAGCGACAAAGCTCAAGGCTGTGTCTTAACCTCACAATGATCTTCAGTTAATTCGTGTGTTTTGATGTACTGTCTTAAACATATAGAATTTTGGCGACATCACCATAATGACTACTTAAAATATTTGGCTACTAAAGGTAATGCTGAATACATACAATGTCACCAAGAATGGGAAGAAGTAGAAACACAGCCCATATAACATCCAGTTATGCCGCTTGATATATTGACATAATGATGACATAATTTAAACGCAGAAAAGAATCTTAGGAAATGTATGTTTTCATTGTGCCCACCATCTCCTAATTGTCTTATGACCACAGAGGCAGGAGTCATTTAAAGTTGTGAGCTATCTTTGAAGTATGTAACACTGCAATACTGAATACCCACTTTGTATGGTGGATTATATTTTAAAAGCAAAATTAAATATTACAGACTCTATGTAACACATAGGTGCTTCTGCATTCTTGATGTATCCAAACAACATAAATCTGTCTTGAGGCACAGTGAAATGTGTAATAGCTTTGGCTTCTTATTGTTGTGTCATTTATGCAGATGGTTCATTGAAGCTTTTGAGACTTTAAATTGCCTGAAACTGTGCCGACATTTTAGGGTATTCATCTGTTGAGGTGGCTGAATACCAACATTTGGTGGGGTCAAAAGAATGAAAAGTGGTTACATATCGCGCCACCTTCACAGAGGTGTAATGATTTTTCCAAGAAAAATTAAATGCAGATGACAAGATGCCAACACATTAAAAAAGAACTAAAAAAGAAAAATCCAAAGTTTTCATTTCTTAAACTAGGCCTGATGGATTACAATTAAAAACCTGTGTAGACTCAAATGATAGCAGCATTAAGAACCTTTGGGCGAAACATGCAGAATATCTTTAAAAAGCCACCTACACTTACTACATTGTCTCTTAAAAGGCAATCAGACAGATGTTACAGATGTAAACATGTTTTTCTGTATGTGCAGCTCTGTCTGTTCTTATGTGGAAGCTATCATCTATCAACTTCTAACTGTGACAAGGAGTGGTAGAATTTAGAGAATGCAAAACAACAGAGCATGCATTCACTATCTATAAGCCTTTACATGCTCCCCACTGACAACATACGTTTTAGCATCTTATTTATTTCATAGAAATGTGTACAGCCATTATTAACTGTGGACAAAGGTGTGTTTGTTGAAAGCGACAGCTGAAAGAGTTTGATGAGAGACTGCTAATTTGAAGGTGTGCCATGCCGAAAATTGGGAACTATTATGCCCTCTACTGTAGTCGAAGTAGTCTGCAGAGACAAAGGGTGTTCACAGCCTAATTAGAACTCATTAACCCAAAGGAGAATGGGGCAATAGGAAGAAAGGGAGAACTGGGGGGAAAGAAGGGGAGGAGATGTTAACAGACAAGGCAGCTCATCCTGCCTTCTTTGGGAAAATGCTAAATAATACAATGGGAGAGGAGACTGAGGGAAGGAGAGGAGGTAAAGACAGAGACTTGTCTGTGGGCGTTCAATTGCCATCTCGATAGAATGCAATTTGCTCTATTTTCTGCTACTATATCAATGGCAGTGTATTAGTTATTCCCTCTGCAACAACTACACAAACATGCTACACACTCAGCAATGATTGGACAGAAGGTCAGGGGTACAGTATGGATACATGGTGGAAGAGCTGAAGTGCAATTAAAGGAAAGAGGTCAACATGTTGAAATATAGCTACTCTTTTGTGTGTGAGCAGGATGAGAAGATCAAAACCACTCTTATTTTTGTGTATTAAATGTTAATAGAATGAGCTGCAAGGTGATTGTGATAGGTTAGCATAAAGACTGCCAAGAGCAAGAGGATCAGAAGCTGGCAGACTCAGCTGGAGATCCAGGGTGGGCAGCAGCACCAGCAGAATTAGACACAGGAAACACAGATTTACTCAAAAAGCTCCTTGAGAGCAAGGGCAAGATAAGAGCTCAGAAAACTCAGTTTAACTGAGAGGCCAAAGTTACCAAGCAGACTGACAGGAACACACTGGCGATGGTGGCGAGCAGACCAGGGTGGAAGAACAGAGGCGGGGAGCGAGGCAATTGATTGCAGCTGCGCCGCAGTGCCATGCCACTCCTGTGGAAGCACACACACATACACACATAAGAGAGGAGGAAGACAAGACAGAAACAAAACCAGGGTAGGAACTGGGAGAGGTGAGGGACCGTGACAGACCAGTTCCATGCAATATTTATATAATAGCAAATACTAAAGAGTGAAATCCTGTGCATACATTACAGGGTTATATACAGGTTTATGTTGGGTCCCCACCATATTTGTGTCAGTTTCAGTTCAGTTTCGGTTTCAGTTTATTGTCATTCTAACATGTTAAAACATATGAAGTCCAGCAGCTTACAGAATAAATAACAACAGACCCTATATTAAATAATGATAAATAATAAATAGAACACACAGTTGAAACCATAGCAACATATCCATCAATAGCCATGCAGTGTAGCAGTACAAAGTGCAGATGGTAGACTTTAAGCCAGAGCGGTTCTTGAGTTCACAGCCACTGGGAAGGCGCTGCACTTTGGCCTTGTTGGTGCAAGCGAGAACAAGCCTCCTCAAGGGGGTGAACAGTTTGTGTGCGGGTGGGTGGGGTCATTCTACACTGGTATAGATGTCCACCAAGAAGGGAGGCTGCTGTTGGTTATTTTTGAGCAGTTGTACTATACAGTGCCTTGTCAGCTGCAGAGCAACTCCATACCAAACAGTGATGGAGGATATTGAGTGTGCAGTAAAAGTGGTCTGGACAGCAGGGCTGGGGCCAGCCCTTCAGCTTCCTCTCAGGCATTGGGGGGGCCTTTTTAATGATGCTGGTTGTTGGTGGCTGATGTGAGGTTGTTGGAGATGTGCAGGTTGGGTATTTGAAGGTGGACTGTCTCACGGCTGCTCCTCAGATGATGAGGAAGAGAGGTGTGGCCTCACCTCCCTATATTCACAACCATCTCCTTAATGTTCCCACACTGAAACAGAGATTGTTGCTCACCAGTCCACAAGTTTTTCCACCTCTGTGTGTACACAGACTGCGTGCGATGTTGGAGATCAGACGACACAGCTGTAATCACCAAACTTCACTATATGATTGCTCCAGATATGAAATTATATGTGAGGGTAGCTATGGGTTGTCTACTTCAACTACAACTGTATACAAAAGCTCAGCCAACAAGATTGTAAGCTGTGCAGTTGCTATTAACTATTAGCCCCCAGCGTACAACATCCCAAAAAAACTATAAATTGTCATTTTAATTTTCAACAAACTAGTTCCTTACTTAACACACATTTTTTCTTATTTCAATAAGCTTAATGTTTAGAAGTCTGTTTTATTCTTGCTTGAAGTTCAGTATTCTATTTCATGTAACAGAATGTCGTAACAGTTAAAGAAAAAGTGAAAACTAGATATGTAACGAGATGGGAATAACCAAGAAAGAAAGGTGACAACAGCAATAAAATAACTGACAGAGGACATGACAAAAAGATAGAGAAGGGGGACACAAAAGATGGGGAAGAGAAAAGAAGGTGACAGTGGTGGGGCAGCTGAGATGAGGCAGCTGAGCGCTGAGGACGGTGAGAGTTAGATGAAGGAGAAGCAAGAAAATGACAGCAAGGGCGCACAGGGCAGCTCCACCATTTCAATAGCAGCTTTGTCCCAACCGGGTTGCACAAATCCGACATCGGGAAAGACAGTGTGGGTGTGTGGTGTGTGTGAGGAGAAAAGAGGTTGTTTCAGGTTAATAGCAGCATTGTAGCCGGCAGAACACAACAATTGTACCCTTTCATTCACAAGTCATTTCTCTCTTGTCTTCTATCCTTCCTTGGCGCTGTTGCCACTCTTTCATTCTTGGACTCTCTTTACTTTAATCCTTAGTCATACACTTTTCCCTCTTCCTCCTTGCTTTCATCTGCATTTGTCCAGTTTTATACTATTTTTAGTTCCCCAGTCATTTTTTCTCCAGCCCTCTTTATGTCACAAATTCCCTCATGTCTCAACGGTGGTTCACTTTAAAACCACTGCTAATTAATAATTTAATGTTATGTTGTTGTGAAATTGGATCAATCCACTTGTCTATTAACAACACAGTATTCTTCATGACTAGACCAGACACTGGAAATCACCAAACCATTTTATTAATAGTTTACTGATGAAACATATCATTTACTCACAATTAGCGACAGTTGTTTCAGATGCTTCCTGTGCTCTATTATTCAACCATTCACGGTTGCAATTCCACTGCAATTGAATCATAAGTGAAAGTGAGGAAATAAATAAATAGATAAATTGTGTGAATTGCTGTGTGGATTGTTGCATAAGGGTGTGTGTGTCCTAGTTAGCAGAGGTAATTTTGAATTTGTGGCCTGAACTCTAATTTGTTGTATTGACACAGATCCCTGTTAAATTACAGCATCATTACAAGTTCAAACCACTTCATGCTATTAATTTAACAGTGTGTGTGTATCCAGAGAATGTGAATGTGGACTGTGATGTAGCTTTGTGATGTTCATTACCACCAACTGCTTTTGGCGTTGCTCAATATCCCAAGCAAACACACACACACACACACACTACAAACATGCACATTAGGTTGGTAATCTAAGCAGCACAAAAGCAGTTTGATCCAATAATTCAGTAATCCAACAAGGCTTTATGTCAATTCAACAAATAGACCTTCGGGCCACACAGAGTCAACTAGCTGTGGACATGCACACTCTCACATACATTATATATATTAGACAGACTTACAGAGACAACTTCGTAATGAGAAGGAGTTAAGGCGCAAACACACAGTGAGTTTCTATGTTTAAGTGATTCCCTAGCAGGGGGTTAAAGCCTCACTTCAGCTGATGTTCTGGTCAGGGTGTCAGTGTATGATTAGGATCAACTTTTGGAGTGATTCTGATTGTGTGGTTCTATTTCTCTTTTTTTGGTTAGTTGTTTTTAAGTGAGTATTCAACTCTTTGGAGGTCTGTGCTGAGTATTTGTCTTCACAGCACATCTAATGTGTCAAACAGTGTGGCAGCCTGATATATATTTTTTAAAGTTAAAGACCAGTTACAGACCAGACAAAACAACTATTTTTCACCTTTGAAATCTATTTTTTAACAATGAAAAAATATGTAATTGACTATCGTTACATAGGCAGAACCATTTAATAAACAATTACGTAGTGCCTTAAAAGGACACTACATAGCACCACATAAATTAACATTTTTCCTGCTTTAGATCTCATAGGGAAAAATGCTATTTTAGAATCATTTAACAAATTCTTGCGATATGATGTGACTGAAAATTAGGCTGTCATGGCATCGTTAAAATATGGTGCGTGTATCATCTGCATAACAGCAGGTATGACATTTGATAGAGTGAGAGAATATGGTAGGGATGGGTGTTGATTTTCAAAGTTTCATTTTCAGTGAACTGTGCCTGATGGTTGGATGATTATTGTATCATGGTATTGCAGTGGCCATCCTAATATAAGCAAACAAAACTAACTTATAGTCATCGCGAAGATAAACTATTTGTTAGATAAACCAGAGCACTGGACAAACTACAATCTTCACCAGATAATAACATTGGAAAGAAAGTCAGGGGATCACCAGCACTCAGGAAGACCATGAGTATCTGACCCAAATTTCATGATAATCCATCAAACAGCTGGCGGTTATCTCGTAAACAACAAAACTATCAACCTCAAGGTGGTGCTTGAGTAAAATTCAGGTCACCACGAAATTCATCAGACTCTTTCCTCTGGGGGTGACAAATGTCAAGATTTCATGGAAATCCACCCAGTAGTTGTTGAGATATTTCAATCTGTATAAAAAGGGTTACATAGTGAGTTACGGGCTGAACAGTGGCAACAAAGTGTGACAAAGAATGCTTCATTGTGAATCAATCAAACAATTGATGTCAGGACTCTGGTTGACATTTAAACAAACAAAAACCATCTTCCTGTGATATATGAAAGGAACCACAGTTGAGCATGTGATAGTGAAACTCAATGATTTTATAACCTATTAATTACAATATTTGATTAATTGATCTAACAGAATAAGGATATGTTAATATCAACAGTAATTGTCTGGTAATTTTTTTACTCCACATAGACCTGTTTCAGTACCATGGTTTAAATCATAAAATTATAGAAACTAAGATAAATATTTACACAGGCTAAGAAAGGATCTCAACAAATAACACATCTACAACAGGTCAATTCATTAGTGGCCTTTTAATAACAAAGCAAATTTCGCAATACATAAGTACGGCATTGATTCAAACTGTATTTTTGGCACACAATAAAAATCTCTCAGACGATATTGCTTTCTCTGTATCTGTCACCGGGTCTGCACACACACATGCATCAGCCCTGAAGACAAGAATGAAGCAATTTCTGTTTGAGTATAGTGGTTTAACCTCCTACAATTGGTATTATCTGCTGTTTCAATGCTATTAAACTCTCTAACCTTTGTTTATGTGAGCGTATTCTTGCAAGGATGTATGCAGCTTATGTGTCTGTCTTGTGACCATATGTGTGTGTGTGTGTGTGTTCCTCCACTATGCCTACACCCAGGTCAGAGTAATTTACTCTTTAAATCCATGTTGCCTTTATTTTGACCCCACCACTCTCAGCAGGCCACAGTCACTCAACATACTACACTGGGGAAGCCAAAGTCATCTATATTTCACTGCAGCCATCTATAATGGAGGGAGTTTAGAGCGCTCCCATTTAATATGTTAGGACTCACCCAGGCATGTACAATGTCTGCATGTGGGTGTGGGTGTGTGTGTGATAAGTAAAGATACATTCTTACTGTACTTACTCAGATTGACCCACGCTATGCTGAAATATATGCACGTTCACACACAGATACACACACTACAGTAACATGTATGGGTCAATGGGGCATGTGAGTGTTTCACTTTCTAATGGTTTGACTCCAGGGACGATCTAATGATGTGTGTGTTTCTGTCTGTGTGTAATACACTGGGAATCTTATTTTCTTATGGTACACATAGGCCTGCAGATACTGGTTGATATCTCAACTAAAAGCAATTACATATACAGCGCACCACCCGTGGATACATTTTAAGATAGTGATCATTTATTCATAGCTGTACTATCCAGGCATATATAGCTGTGTGTGAGTTTAACTAAAGCCTGGTAATGTTTTATGATTGCTGCCAACACTGTAACTCCCACTTCAACCTTTATACTGCTACCTGGAATAATACTGCGATGAATAATGGCTCTTTTCCACTAAAAGTGCTTTCACAGGTACAAGTAATTCCTGTGGTAATGCTGCATAATGCTTGCCAAACCTTTGAAACATCATAAAATGCCAAAAGTATAGGTGTAAATAAATATAAAAAATCCTTGCTTTTCTTTTTTTTTGTCACCATCTCTTGTGTTAAGTAGTTTCTGCGGGTGGTGTTAAATTGATCTTCGCTTGCCAGGCCTTACCACCTACCTGTGTGCCAGAGGATGTTTCTCCAAAAATCTGAGAATTCCAAAGCTGTTATGAACTGCTGCTGTTCACTAATACAGAGCGAGCAACACTGAAATTATGCACTACGTTAAAGCTCTTCTAATCAATATGTAAACAATTGATGAAATAGCAATGGCTTATAGTGAGAAACCACAGAGAATCTGCATTTCCCCTTAGCTTAATGGTATTTCACTGTTTTGGTTCACTCAGTGCCCTAATCATCCCAGTTTTTAGCAACAGCAGGCAGCTGTTTTCAGTGAAAAAGCTCTGATAAATCTGTTGTATGCTAGCTGCACCAAACAGCAGTTTGTGGAGTGTTAAGCAGCTAAAGGGTCAGGTATTTCCTTCAGGAGTTGGCACAGACCAAAACTGAGTGGATATTGGACATTCACATACATTCACCAGATATCAGCAACTTAAAATGAATGATACTGTTGCTCCATGTTTGTTGCATGTGCAACAATAGGCAAACAGTTTGTTTCACTTCAGGCCATAATATGTCAGTGTCCAGATTTATGTTTAGTTCTGTATGTTCTTTTGAGGAAAAAATCAGCACAGAAAAGGAAACCATCATAAAACCACCCACAAAAAGCTTATACCTAATGCAGGTTAGCTAGAAAGCTAATATGGTAAATAAGAGGTAGTCTTGAGCTTCCTGGCTAATGTTTCCTTCTAATATATAAGTATCCGGGAGGTAAAACCACTTTGGTTGACAGTCATAAGATTGTAATAAAATGTTGTAATCAACATAGATATAACATCAACTTGAAACAAATTCCATTTAAAACCATCAGTCTGCTCCATTATCATCTGTCACTAATTCCCAAACTGAAGCTCTATATGCATGTCAAACACAGAGCCTTGGCAATATTCATTAATCAGCTTTGAACACACAAAGTGTGAACTCTTGTACCTTAAACCTGCCATTTATTCCTGCAGTTTCAATGTAAAACCACCCACATGTAACAGGGTAGACTTGTATCAGTATAGGATCTTGTGTGACACTAGTGGTGGATTTGTGGTGCAGGTGTGGGTGTGGCTTTGTAGGGTGTGTTTGTGGAGTGATTTCATGGTGATGGGCTAATCTGGGCTGGGAGTGTGCTGGATGTGATTTTCAGCCAGTTTAGCACACACACTCTCCTTCCAGTCTCCTTGTTTCTCCTCTGTGGCCATTACTTGTGTGTGTATGCGCTTGATCTCTCCATCTTGAAGCTGTAAGTTGAATGTTTTATTTGATAAGAGTCTCATTTTGTTCTCCTCTGTGACAGTGGCAGAAGGTTAGTGTGGCGTGGGCTGGGGTATCCTTGGGACGGCAGGTCGGACTGGAAGGCAGCAAGAGCGGAGTTGCAGCAGTGCCTTGCAGCCACACAGAGCTGAGTGCAGCAGGTGTCAGTACACAGTATGAGCGCCGGCAACTCAGGTATAACACTGAGCCAGCATACCAGCGACTAGCCCAGATCCAGCCTGGTGGCAGTGAAGCCCGGCCACTCACCAGGCCACACACCTTCAGCCATCTTCCCTTCTTTCAGAGTAACTGTTCCTGGACTCATTTAACTTTTATGGTTAAAAATAATAAAAGACTTCTTCAAATTTTATTCCTGTCTTGTTGTCTTGCCCATTACCCACTGGTTGGTCAATCGCTGGAGCTGAAAGAACACTTTACACACAGACTTCATAAAATCCAGAGCAGTGGAACTAGGTTTCTTTCTTGGGATGATGAACATTTCAACCCATTATTTTTGTGATTCAGCTATGTCACGTCCTCATAAGCCCTTATTCATTTTGGGACGCTTTCTGCCCCCTGCCTGTACATTTATGTCACCAAAGACGTCGCTCAGAAACCCATGTATAGAGATCTACATGTAGCGTAATGATCATTCTAGGCAGCAATTCTCCATGTTTACTTATAGTCAGACTCAGAGAAAAGTGTTTAAAGTGATTCATGTAAAAATAAATAAAATGTTTATTTGGAAAGCTCTATTTGGCTCACACTGAATACCCTACTAGGCTTATATGCTGACTTGTGCGAGGCCTAATTTCCCTGATTCTCTACAACAGAGGTGGTGAGTGCAAAGGTGGGATGACCCATAGACTCACAATAGCTACATTTCTCTGTCATTCTGATGAATATGTGTATGGATGTGTGTCTGCAATCCACCTGGGGGTAAAAAGAGACTACACCTTCTGTATATTATACTATGCTGCTGTCAGTGTCCTGTATATGTGTTTGACAACAGCGATATGAATCAAGCCACACTGTGTTCTTTGCTTTACAATATCTAACATTGTATATGTAGATAAATACTGATGTTTATCTGGACTGCGCTTTTCATGAAGTCACTTGCCAGCTTTTATGGTGTTGAATGTCACTGAAAAAGCATATTATATATTATACTGAACATCTTATTTTTAATTTTATTTAATTTTATTTTTTTATTGAAGATTGGAGTTACTTTTTTAGGGTGACAGATTTCACTGCCATGCAGAGGGCCCTGCTATACTTGGCACCTTACTCTCCCTTGGCATGAACACACACACACACACATGTCATTGCTCACAAGTACACATACACAGATTTCTGTACACACAAACATGGGCACATAGAAAGGTGATGCCAGGGATGGCAGGTGGGAGAACTCGGTCCTTTTACAGAGAAACACTGAATGATATAGTGGCGGTGTCATATATCCAAACTGTTAGAGTGGTGTATGATCAGATGGAGAGGATAGCTTCTCCAAAAAGGAAAATAATGTTGTTATTCAAAGTGACAACATCCGAACATATGGTGTTAGACATCTTGTACCAAAAAACAGATGATGTGTCTCTCAAGGTTGGATTGTAATGTCATGTTTTCTAGTACAGTGTTTAAGCAGTTACTGTTGTAGGCTGCATAAAAGGTAAAATATACATATACCCTGATCAGCCACAACATTAAAACCACTGACAGATGAACTGAATAACACAGATCATTATATTACCATACAATGTTCTGCAGGGAAACTTTGGGTCCTTGCGTTCATCTGGATGTTACTTTGACACATACCACTCTGATAGGCCCTCTGGCTGCAGATTTTGGTGCAGGGACTCCTCATCCAAGTCCGGGTCTGCTTCCTGCCCCTTTTAAGCTTTTTTTTTTTCAATGTTGGAAAAAAACAAACACATTGAGCAAAGTATTAATCATAGCTGACTATTTTTACTTACTTTAAAATGTGTCTAGAGGGGAATTTTAAGAGAGACTTCATCCAAGAATGACAGCAGCCACTCACTCAGGAGAAGCTGTTTTTTTCCCCAGCTGTGACACCAGCGAGCCACACACTTCTGTTCTTCTCCTGTCTTCTTCCATTTTTACAGTCTCTCCATTGTCCCATCATCTTTGTTCTTCTCACTCCTTTTCTCCTATCCTCTCTCACTTTTTCTCAGAGGCTTAAACTTAAGCTTAAAAAAGACAGAGAGATAAAAAAAAAAACTTCTGTCTTCACTGGGAGGAGAAGAAAACATAAAAATAATATTGGAAAGACTGAAGGATAGAAGATAAAGATAAATACTTCAGATGAAACTTTGATAATCCCCATGGGGCCACTGAGTGCTGCAGCAGGATAGAGTATAAATAGGCATAACAAAAGTGTTAGTCAAGTTAATTTTATGTGTAATTACATTGGCACTGACATGAAGAATAAAAGAATAGATAATTAAATGTGGAATAGTTCACTGTATTGTTACTGACAGTGCAACTGCACATAGCTATTAACTATTTAAAGTCTACAAACAGGGAGAAAAATATGCACTGTACACACTCATCTAAGCCTCACTAAGACTTGCTGATTTTCTTTTTTTTATGCCAGCCAGGACTTACATTCATCTTGCCGCCATCTGCCCTTCAAGGCTCACAGTGGTAATGCAAGGTCAGGGCTTGTTCTGTA
>BRZM01001851.1:0-29173 GCA_033238685.1 Lates japonicus
CACACACACACACACACACAGCACATAGCTGCACATACACACTGCACATACGACATATGCAAGCAGAAGCACCCCCACTCTTGCACCCACCTACACACACACACGCACAACACCCTGCCTACTGGAGTGTAACCATGGAAACGGAGCGCCTGCCCAATAGGGGTTGTGATGGAGGCAGGAGAAGAGAGGAAGACTAACAGGAAGAAGTGTATTCACCTCTTTTCATCCACACCATACATGAGTGGATGAATCAATCACACAGTGAAACTGAACTGGAAGAATCTGTTATTACATGATCTAACCACTTACATGAAATTAAAATTTTTAGCTTCTTGTATATAGTTTTTCATAGTCCTGATCATAACATACCTTGATGAAAATGTACATTAAAAGAAAAATATGTTACAAAATGTATTAATTTTTGGGTTATATTGTTTGGGTTATAGTTGTATTTTTTATATATTTGATATCTGATATTTTTTATATACCTGAGATATTTTAAAACAATTTTGTATATAAAACTGTCTTTGTTCTCCTACTTTTTCATGTGGGATTCATGTACTTCTGGTTGAGTTTTCATTGTATACTACTTGAGCTGTTCATTGTTTTGAGATGCTTTGTTTGGGTTGGATGGCTTACCATACCCTCCATCATAGACCTACCAGCCTATTGGTATACAGTACATATAGGATATTGTAACCATTTTTTAATTTACATTTTGATATGATGAAGACCCAGATGGATGGATTCTATGGTTTGGAGTCAGTTCGTAGGTATTATTGTTGTCATTCTTATATTTATTAGCAGCATATTTCATTAACAGACTTTTATTAAGTTATATTGTTCCTTGTTATTGATGTTGCCTATGTAAGTGAACATTTGATTTTAATGTTGACAAGTCTTAACATTGTGAAACAGTAAAAATAACTGCTGCATAACTAAGTGGGAATTTCTGCTGATGCTCTTGCAGTGTTTGTGTGTACATGGTCTGTTTAGTTATACAGCTGGTGTGTCATCAGTCCTGAGTTGTAATATGTCAGCACCAATTAAACAAGGTCACATTAGTTTTTGATCCTCACTGGGCCCAGGGAGTCTAAATTAACAAGTAAATGTTTGGAGTTCAAATAACGTGCTTCAAAGTTAAAACATCCTCTGTTTGAATCCGACTGGAGCATTTAATGTGCTATACAGTGGTTTGCAAGTGAATGAGTAAAGAGCCAACATTAGAGTATCTTCCATATAATGGTGCTGTAATTAATTTGCCTTACAGATTACAATACATCAAATTTAAAGCAAGTAGAAAATGAGTTGATTCTTGGTAATTCCTTCATTCTAAAGCAGCATGGTTTCACCAAGACCTACAGAATAAATCTGTTCACATACACATCAGAAGTGCATTTGCCATTAAGGTTAGATTTGAAAGCATTCCCTAACATACGTATGACAATAAACCTGTCTGTTTTATGGCTCTTCTGACATACAGTCAGAGAGACAGCACCCATATAGCCATTAAAGCAACTCAAAAACCATATAAGGTGCTATGCCTCCTGCCGTAGGCTATATGCTGTATTTTCAGCATGTAGCTCACAGCGTATAGCCATGATAGAGTCTCATTCATACAGCACATTAACTCAGCAACATGACCTATTTACTACAGTTTTATTAAATATTAAAGCTAGGACATTCAAGGTACGGCAGCTGGGATGAACATCCATCTGCCGCATCATGATGAGGTCATAGAAATAAAGAGTTTTGAGATTAATCAAAGATTATATCTATTGGCATTTAATACATCCCACTACTACTCTATTAACATCCTGTGGATGCTCTACAGTCTTTTCCTGAAGAAATATCATCACATGATCAATTTATTTAGTAAAGGATGGCAAAACAACAGCTATACTTGTTACACTAATCATATTTCTTGTGTGAAATAATGCATCTGCTCTTTCTTCCTGAGTATAAATGTTTTGTTTTAGACAAATGTATTTTTTAAGCAGATTCAAGGTACGGCAGCTGGGATGGCCCAAGTCTGCAACACAACACTTTATGAAACCCGGCTCAGATTTGCAAATAGAAGGTAGGATTTCCTCTCTTGTACTTAAAATAAGGGGTCAACAAAATTTCATTAACAACTACAGCGTTCATTCCTTTGGAACCCGGTACAACCATCTTGCATCTCTGATGCTGATTTGAGCCCAACAGTGGCAGAGTAAATATGGGCATGGAACTGAAATGGCAGTGCGTGTCCCTTTGTCATTATCACTGCAGAAGTGCCCTAGAGCAAGTCAATTACCAATCACTGCTCCAGTGAGGCTGCTCAGTATCAGGTCAGACTGTGGTTATTTTTGCAGCTTGTATCTGTGTGTTGAGTGTTGTTGCAAAAGTGTTCATGTTGATCGAACCTACCAAGAATATATAAAGTAAAATACTAAATGCCAAACACTGTTTCTGTACATCAACCACTTGGTCTGTACACAAGTCTTGCTACAGGGATACAAGGAGGACTTCTGTGCCATTCTGCTAATTAGGTCCTACGCGCACACTCTGATCGCACATAAACACACTTACACACGCACAGGTGTGGACACACATGGAGGTAAAAACACACAGAAATGATTTTCATTCATCATCTAAATAGATTCCTTTGCTTTTTTTGATCACGACTCATTAAATTCTGTGTGACATCGTCATAGCAACAGGGTTAGACTTTACATCATGTTGTCGATTCATCAAGCCAAGACATCGGTCTTCAATTCAGTGCTGATTATGTGGCCAACTTGAACAATCTGTTCCCTGAACACAGCCCCACAGAAACAATCTGAGGAAAATGACATACAGTTGATTCTCTCTGAAGATTTTACAATTCACATTTATTTGATTGTTCCTTGTGTGTTTTACAAATGGATTCTCAATTTGCAAAATGGATATCTGACACTTTGGAAAGAACACAATGAAGAACTACGATCATCTTAGCAATTAAAGCCTTTTGATAATGACTTTTCTTATTATTGTGCTCACAGCGGTGCTTCATGTGGGCTGTAATGTGTAACGCTAGAATAATATTTTCAGATCCTCAGCCCACCTCCACATCTCTCCCTCTTTCTCTGCGAGCACTACAGGTGGAGGAGAGTGTCAGCAACACAGAATGTGTGTAGGCAACTGAGTGGGCAGCAAGTGCGATTCGGAGCCTGTGTCTTCACATGTGGGAATCCGTCACATGGCTGAAGACAGAAGGATGAGTGGGCAGAATAGTGACAGAAAGAAAGAGAGAGGGGGACAGAAAAAATATGATTGCAACGCAAAGTCATTTTGGCAACCTAGTGAAAATGTCAGTAAATGTGCTCAGTTATGACATATGTCAGACAAGATGTCAGCAGCATCTGACTCTGCTGCTGACTGACCTACTGAAGCTCCCTCGAACATCCTCCGAAGTTGCTTATTCTGAAAGTTCTTACTCCTTATGCAAACTGCTGAGTTAAAAAAAGAGATGCTTAGCTAAAATGCCATGAAGCAGTATTTAATGACATTGCTTATCCAGAGCAGCTTACAGTTACAACGGCAGGTAGGTGCTCAGTCTCTTGCTTTTTCACGGTCTGCTTCAGGAGTAAAACCAGTGATGTTTTTATTTTGGGAAAACCTCTTAAGCCGTCAAACCACCCTCTCTAAGTCTTCCAGAAGAAATGCTTTTTTTGTGTGTGTGTGTGTGTTTCTGCTCTCCACAGCCCCACAGAGCTCAGCGTGGACAGTCACCTTATCAGCCAAGCTAGAATCTCTAAATAATAGAAGATCCTACACCTGAGCTGTCATTCTTATGTGCAGCAGGTAATGTGCATAAATAGTCTCTCAAAGTGCCTAAAAACCTCATAGCAAACAACATCAATCACTGCAACATGTTTTGTGTTCAGAAGTTTCATTAAAATTGATTAAAAATATTGAAATTCATGAAAAGGAACACACAGCTTGTAACTACTGCTAAACTTCCAGCATTTCTTAGAGCATGATGTTGTGAGTCTAGATCTCACGTGCTGCTTTGTAAATGGCAAAGACTCAGTTTTGACCTGTGACGTGTGAAATATCCTCATTAAAGCTGATCATTCAATTCAAATCAGATAGTGGAACAGACAAATCAAGAGCAACCATTGCTTCTGCTAGAGGTGCAGTGTGTTGGAAGGAAGAACTGAATAGTACAAAATGCAAAATGGGAGGGAGGGAAAGAAGTAGGAGGGAAGGTGAGGGAAGGGATGAGGCAGGAAAGATGCAAGGGAGAGAGTGGGAATGATTGAGGAACAAGGAAGGACAGGGGAACACAGGAGGAGAACAGAGATAAGGCAAGACGGGGGAAATGTGAGGAAATTAATTGAGGAAATAAGAAACGGGGAAGACAGAAGGAATATGTATGTGAAAGATGAAGGGGGTGACGGGCAAGAGGAAGCAAGAGGAGTAATGAGAGAACAAAGGGATGATGAAAGCTTGAGAGAAAAAGTGTGGGATAGAGGGTGAAAAGGAAGACAGATAAAGGGGAGAGAACAAGGGGGACGTGAGGGTGATGGGAGAGAGGTTAAGAATGAAACAATGCATGAAGGACATGTGGCTGAAATAAGGAACAGTGCAAGCCAGAGGGAGAAAATGAAAAAGGTAGTTTCACACCCCTCTAGCAGCTCATTTTCACATTCACAGCAACCTGCTCAGTCACGCACATACACAAACGCACACTGTCGCTCTCTGGCAAACCATTGAGTCATGATCTGTGTCGGGTTAAAATCAAGTGCTGGAAAAGACTGGACTGGAAAAATAAACTGTAAAACAGTGAGAAAAAAATACACAAGTACAAACTGATACTGTTGTGTTAACAAGCTAGACAGCATGGTGAAATCACACACATGTTAAATTAGTACAACATCAAATTCCACCTAGTCTGGCATTAACTTAGAGAGACGCTTGTACTAAAACACTTGCTGTCTTCACAAAATAAAAAAACCTGTCATGTATGTCTTGACATGTAAACCCCAGCAAAACTTAAATAACTTTTGAATTAGCATAGAAGGGAAATTAAAACCAGCGAGATTCTACAAACAGACTGCAGGCATACTGTGTGCTAATCGTGTCTCAATTGCAATTCACTGAAGCAATAAAGCCTCCCATTGAGACTTCGCCCCAAAATAATGAGGATCCCTCTTTCTCTCTCAATAGGCTGTATACAAAGTCATCTCTGTGGTGAGTTCCACTACAAAGAGATGGAGATGAACTATTAGGATAGTGAGAGATGACAAAGACACACACAGTGCGATGGAAGCTTTAAGGTATAACTCAGCTGGTAACTGGAAAAATTATCAGCTTGAATCTCCAGACAGTCTTAAAAATTTGCAGAGTGAGGTGGATGAATACATTAACACCCCTTACGTCTTATTTTTGTTACTCCTTCTCAGTTGATAATTTACTAGCTTGATGCACTTGATTATTGGGTTGTAGTGGTTTTTTATTATCTTTTTAATTGAATTTGTTTTGCAAAAACTTGTTCTTATCCACTGTTATTGGCCATTAAAAGACCTTTTCCTCGCTACTAGTGATTTTTCTTTTAATTAACTGCTGTCTGGCAAATGCAAAATAGATGGGAAATTCATTTCAGCAGTCCATGAGGTTGGCAACTTTTTACTAACTGACCACAGGGATAAACAGTTTACAAATTACGCCAAGAAAATAACAACACTGAATGCTGTCAGCTGTAAGCTTCAAGGCCGATTTTTTAAAGTCTACTAACTTTTTTCTATTTTTGTTTATTCCGCTCTTTATAGATACCTGTGCTACCTTTTTTAAAATAAAATACCAACATCAAAGCAGCAAAAAACTGCAGGATCTCCTGAGCAAAACAATGCTGACCAGTATGTACATGCTGCATTGTGAGAACACAGTCCAGCTAGGATGCAACTTGAAAACAAGTGCACACAAGCAAAAATTTGTGAATGCGTTTGCCCCTTCCCATTTTTCTACCTTGCTACTTCAGAATGTGGAGAGAATGATGGAATGAGGAAAGAGATTATGTGCCTGTGTGTGTGACATATGCCTCAGAGACAGAGGAAAAAGAAAGTCACTGTCATTGCATGGTACAGGACACGTGCCAGATTCTACTGTACAGGAAACGGAGAGATGAATGATGATCACTATGACATAATAAGAACTTGAGGCTCACAAAGCAGGAAAATTATTTTTGTATATTATACACCAACCTTGTCGGCACCTGTAAAATTAAAAAAAGAAGAAAAAGATCACAAGTATCTCCTACCATTTGTAGAGGCCTCTTTCGAAGGTCCCTCTCAGTGACCAGTCTCTCCTGGTCTGTGACATAGAGTCCACGCTGCGCCAGCGCCTGGATCACGGCATCGTGGCCCAGCAGGGGCTTGGCAGTGTCGCTCTTCAGGATGAGGCTGCCGGCCCTGCAGTAGAGGTCTGCAGACAGCAGGAGGCTGGTCACAGGAGGCTTCAGGTGCTCCTGCTCATACTGGTCTGTGTAGAAGGGGTCCTTCAGGTCTGCTGGGATACTGTCTGTATGATGGAGGGGGAATAGAGATTCCACTGATTCCACTTTTTTGCTCTTTGTTCTTTACTCTTACTTCTACTTTTTTTTTTTAAATCTTTGATTACTATCACTGTTACCACCGATCACTGTTACCACCGATATACCAAGACAAATTCCTTGTATGTGCAAACTTACTTGGTAATAAAGTCTGATTCTGATTCTTTAATTTGCGACATATGAATCAGTTGTACCTAAAATATTAACATTATGGCAACCCAGGCCATCACCAACAAATGCAACACAATACTTGGCCATTTCCTGTCTTTTCCCCATTTCTCACAAGCAACAGTTTGAATGCTATGGAATAAATGAGCTGTCGCACAGTGATGGCAGCTTTATTTTAAATCTGCAAGAGTTTGGATTTATTGAAGATTTCCCCCCTCAATGCACACATCAGATTCTCTGCCATTGCTTTATTTTGGCAGGTCTGCTTCATTTTTCATAGCCATGCTTTGACAATATCTTGACATGGATAGGCCTGTGTGTGCATAGATCTCTGCGTCGCTATAGCAACTGCAGGAAGAGTGGAACACGATCGATTCATCCAGTCTGTATCCCTGCAACTTCCAGCTCCCTGGGAACACCCCTCTCACTGCCTGTCTCATCAAAGACAGAGCCTGTGTGTGTGTGTGTGTGTGTGTGTGTGTGTGTGTGTGTGTGTCTGTGTGAATCACCTCAAGCAAGTCCACTTCAGGGGGATAGTCTACATATAATTCAAAAACAATGCCTTCTTTTTATTGCTTTCGTCTCATACCTTTCTTGTCAGTGTTTGCTGAGCTGGGAGGCATTTTTATAAACCACCGCTTGAAAAAAGAAAAGAATGGCTTTTGTACAGACAATATTAGCTGAGCCAAAGCAAAGTCCTTCTTTCTCCACAATAGATTTAACAATAAAACCAAAATTAATTGCTTTCAAATGAGATGCTGTTGCTGCCTGAAAGCATTAAAATACATCTGCACACACTCCAGATGCAGAGCTCATCACTGTGTCAGCAGCAGGACAATAGATGCAAATTTTGACACTGCCGATGTGTGTGTATGTGTGTGTGAATTAGCTACTTTATAGCAACTGCAGTTACAGCAATCTCTTGGAGTCAGCTATGCACAACATACAGTTAAAGGATCTATTTGCATGGCAGCTGCATTGGTAGCCTTGCTTGCTTCCTCCCTTCTGTCTCTCCCTCTCCCAAACATCCACTTGCAAAGCATCAACCTCCTCCTCAGCCTGTTGCATATTGGTCAGGAATCACCCTACACAATCACTCCTCACCTCTTCCTCTCACCTCTCACTTCTGCATTGATTAGATATTGCACCCTTTAGTTTGTGAGAAATGCTGCAGACAGCTTTAATGAAACAATTTTAATCAATATGTACCATAAATCCAGTTAGAATCCTACACTGTAATTAAGCCAGATTCAGTTGCAGAGACTTCTGTGAACCACTTAAGCTTCACATTTTCTCTGTTAGTGAAGGTGTGAGGGGTGAGTAAAAAAAGGTGAGACTTCACATACGTGTAACCTGATCAGTGCAGGGGTGAGCACTGAGGAGGAGGACTGACACTTAATAACTGGAGAGTTGATCCAAGATGAGCAATGACATCCCTCAATGCCCATTTGCCTGAGTGATGCTAAAGATAACAGGTGCCTGAGTCTGTTCAGACGCCTGGCTTTTGGCCTCTTTATTGGGTACACACGCCAATGGCGTATTAGCTGTATGAGTTATATTCAATTCACACACTCCAGACATGCATTGCTTCCAGCACCTGCACCGCCCAGTACATCCCTCCCCAGTGACTCTCATCTCCCCTCTGTCATCTATAAGCACTACAGCAGTCTCTGTGTGGCAGGCACATTGCACACACACACGGGGTCTCACACAGGGATGAGAGTGTGCAGTTTTTTGCTCTGAATGTGAGGAATTTCTGTGAAACGGATATATATCCTGTAAAGAAGAGAGGAAGACAACTCAGATACTCAGTTTCCTGCAAGGTAAGAAAAACGAGTGTGTAGAGTGGAATTATTTGAGAAACTTTAGAATTTTGACCTTGGAAAATGAACCTCCATCTCATTACTAATAAATGATGCACACAGCACTGTATGATTTACTCTTGCTGGTGGTAAAAACACAGAGATGTGAAGACTGACCACTGATGAAAAAGAAAGGAGGACTTTTTATCAGTTAAACAGAACTGTCAGTCCTTCAGTTTTCATTAAAACACTGTAAAGACTGATCAGTATAAGATACTAACCAGGCAGGACTTTTTTCCTCAGATCAAAAAGTGTCTTATTTCTTTGTTTATTATGGGAATATTGAAGCTCAGTTTAACTATGGATTTACAGTGGTTTATTTTTGGTCCCAGATACATTTATAGCATTTTGGAAAATGAGCTCGAATGTCTACTTGTGTAATCCATGTAATTATAACAAGAACAAGAGAACAAAGAGTTGTATAGTTTCAAGGCAGACAATCTCACTTCATCCAAACCCCTGCTGATTAAAAGACAAACAAAATCTGATCTCAGAGGGTTTTGAATTCCAGGTATTTGATTATGTTATGCTGTCGTTGTTTAAAGCATGCTACAGTATAATGAGCTGCATGATGACTGTGACTGAGAAAGAAACTGTAACTAGCAGTGCAGCTACAATCAAATATTCTCCCTTACTCGGATTCTCTCTTTGAAGACCGAGAAGCGCGAAGGATGCAGAGTGAATCTGAGGCAAACTGTAACAGTGGCACAATCCATCTGAAATTCAGGCAGTGTAGACAATAAGTACACTGCAACATTTTTTATGATAATTTTACTGTAATTGATTTTTACAGGTTTTCAAAATGTATTGCAATAATACAACCTGAAAATATAATTAATTCTGCTTAATCTCATATGTAATTACTTATTAAAATACAGTTTTTGATTCATCACATGAGACTGATAAAATATTCATCACAGAGTAAACCTGGCCTACTTTGACTTGTTTATGCCACGGAAAACCATTATCAAACACAAACTTTGAACTGACACCCCGTTCTAAACAACTGAACAGTAGATGCTGAGCTGCATGAGGTGGATACATGAAGTAAAAAAAAAAAAACATTCTGCAGAGGGCAAGGGCATAACCTTGTAGAAAAATTCTAGCAAGGAAGTTCCCAAAATCCATCCAGATGTGTGAAAAATGACCAATCACATAATGGTCAAAAAGAGTGAAAAAGTCAATGGTAATCTCATTCATTATGTTGTTTTTACAGGGTGTGAGAGAGCATGCACTTGACTGAATCAACACCTACAATCATGAAAAGACACAACAATTGAACTATTGATTTCTTGGAGAGGTTGTTTTATGTAATTACCAATTGATTCTCCTTCTTGTCTTCAGCATTGCTCTCCCACTGTGTGGATGTGTGTGATGGTGCTCTAGTTTATAATTGGTTGATTTTGTTAAGGGAAGATATTCGATATTTAACCCAGAGCACATTCGAGATTATCCTCATGTTATACATCTGTCTGTTTCTATTTCTCTGCCTCTCTTTCAGCCAGATATCACCATGACCAAGAATCTAGCTCTCAACACCACCTGGGAGAGCCTGAACCCTTCCAATTCCCTCAAGCTTGCAGGAAAATCCTTTGACCAACCAGAACATCACCTATGTGGACTTTTACCTCCACAAGCCGTCCGTGGTCGCAGTCTTCACCGTCTCCTACCTGCTCATCTTTGTGGTGTGCATGGTGGGAAACGGGGTGGTGTGTTTCATTGTGCTGCGCAGCAAGAACATGCGCACGGTCACCAACCTGTTCATCCTCAACCTTGCCATCAGTGACCTGCTAGTTGGCATCTTTTGCATGCCGACCACTCTGGTAGACAACATCATAACAGGTCAGAATATAAAGTTTTTGTCTGGACTGTAGTTCTCTCTTTAATAATATGAGAAAATAATTTCTCTCATCACTTCGTAATTCACATTCTTCTGGCCTCTGTTTTGGCTTTGATTTGGAAATGGTTAAACACATTCTACCCATTAGGATTCATTTTAACACTTAAATAATTCATGCAGTCTGCTTGTCTTTGTGTTCTTACACTCAAACGATTCTAACAGTTTTCCTCCTCTCTGCAGGGTGGCCATTTGGCAGCATTGTGTGTAAGCTAAGTGGGATGGTTCAAGGGATATCTGTGTCAGCATCTGTGTTCACTCTAGTGGCAATAGCTGTTGACAGGTGAGGGATGTGATTGTGTTACTGGTTATTATGCGCTTGTGTGGGTGTGTGCTTTATCCTAAGAGACTTCTTTCCCTTTATGACTTTCCTTCAATCCCCTTTGTGTCAGGTTCCGCTGCATTGTCTACCCTTTCAAGCAAAAGCTGACCATCGCCACCTCGAAGCTTATTATCGTCATCATATGGGTCCTGGCCGTGTCCATCATGTGTCCCTCGGGGGTCATGCTCCAGGTCACAAAGGAGCAGAGGGTGAGGATAGTCCTCGGCCGCAACAACGACACCCGCCCCTTCTACTGGTGCAGGGAAAATTGGCCCAATCAGGAGATGCGCAAAGTTTACACCACCGTCCTCTTTGCTAACATCTACCTCGCCTCCTCTCAGCCTCATAGTCATCATGAACGCACGCATCGGCTTCACCCTCTTCAAGACCACTATTCCTCCGATGAGGGGCAGTGGAATTGTGCCTGCAGAAGGCAGTGGCAACAACAAATTGAGCATGGAAGGTCGTCAAATGATTTCAAGGAAAAAGAAGAGGGTGATAATGATGCTGCTGGTCGTGGCTCTGCTCTTCATCCTCTCCTGGCTGCCCCTGTGGACACTGATGATGCTAAGCGACTACGCCAGCCTGACAGAGCACCAGTACCGTGTCATTAATATCTATGTGTATCCCTTCGCTCACTGGCTGGCTTTCTTCAACAGCAGTGTTAACCCCATCATCTACGGGTTCTTCAATGAGAACTTTCGCAGAGGCTTTCAGGCGGCTTTCAAATTCCAGCTGTGCTCCGCTGACATCGCTCAGAGGACCTTCTCCCATCGGATCAGGGGGAACGCTGTGCTCCCTGTCCAGCCTGCCGAACTCAGCAGATCAGTGCTAGTGGGGAATGGGAAGTGCTCGTGTCAGGATGGGGGGTGTTTGGCTAGTAGAGGCGATATCAAAGAACAGGACCTGATCATGGAAGATCTGGAAAAGGTGTCCCAGCTTTAGATTTAGAGACTGAGACTGTGCAGCACAGAGACACTTTAAGAGGTTTCTGGAGAATTGTTTATTGGATTTGAAAAACAATGGAAAAGAGGCCTCAGAAATACATGATTAAATGTCATGTGTATTTACTCCAAGTGAATGTACTTGCAAGCTCTGCATGTGTCATCGTGAATCATTTTGAACATCCCTTATGAATGTTTACTCGTGGTGTATGTAGCAAAAAATTGTATGAATAGTATGAATAGAGAGTGAAAGAAAGTCCCCAAAAAGTCTGATTCTGATACAAGTGTTGCTAAATCCTAACTAGTGGATGGGCACTGTGGTATCACCTCTTTTTAGCTGATCCCTATCCTCTTTAAACCAGAGGGAAAAAAAGCACAGATAAGGCACAAAATACAAAGCCCTCCCATGAGAAATAACCAAAACTGAGTGTAGCACCCCATCTCTCAGACTAACAAGCTGAGTGAGAAAAACAGTTTTCAGGGCCTTCAGGCAAGGAAGTATTATCTGAATGTCCATTTTTAAAATCACAATGTAATGAAATTAGTTGGATGACAATGTAGTTTTTGTTGCTTCGATTATGTTTTTGTGATTCACCCTCTGTAACCCTATTCAACTGTGGTAACTCTATTGCAAATTATCTTCGCAGGTGATATAATATCTGTGATGTCTGTCAGCTCGATCAGGCTTTTAATCAGAAGTACACTGAACATTACTCTTACTGCTAAAAGTTTTTAATGCTTCAGGGAGAATGAGAGCCTCTCCAGGCATCTTTGGCAATTGAAGACATTAAGATTAGAATAGGAGGCATTTCAAGAATGAAGTGTAAGGCAATGTAATGAGAATTGTGCCAGCCTGCTCCAGTCAAAGTGCACGTTGTAGCGCACCAAGGCAGTTGGCGCTAGGCTGTGACATGCAGGGACAAAGCTTATTAATATATAATGCATAATAGCCATTTTTGCCCTACACAAAGCACAATCTTTTTTTTTCTGAACCATTCGAACATGACAGTACTTGACTATATATAAGGCGTTTAAATAAATGTCAGAAAACCTTCAAGTCTCAAGAAAACACCTGCAATATATGTCGAGTATACAGTATGTTCTGCTGTAGTGGAAGAACTTGAGTTTGGAGTAGCTATCACAGCTGTGAGCAGGCCGAGTGTTGTTACATAAATTATAGTGTTATTTTACTAGTGCACAAAGATAATAGCTTTGCAATGAATGTAAAGTATTTATGTAAAATTAAGTTATTTTCTGGAAACTAGAGGTCTGCGCCCTTATTTCCTCGTGCAGTTACAGTATATTTGAAGTTACCTCAGTATGTGATGTGTTATTGAACAGTGCTGTTGCTAATACTGGAGCAGGATAACATTAACATGTATAGTAAAGAGTGTATATATTTGATATTCATTATGATCATAAATAATTGAATTTGTTAGATATTCTTGGGATCCATACTGTTTGTATAATATTTTTGTGATTATTTTGTACAATTATTATTTTGTACTTTTATTACTGAAATATTTGTCAAGTCTTTTTTTGTGGTCAATATTTGGAAATCTTCAGTACGCTATGTCTTTGTGCCACAGTCTTAAAGGTGCCCTGTGGAGTTTTTGACCACTAGCAGTGCTATGGAGCCCTGCTGCACATAATACAATATACATTGAATATATACATGTTTTCATGCAATTCTGCTGATTGGCAGTTGGTGGCAGTACTGCACTAAGAAATGTAGCAGAAAAAGTAGAAAACTACAAGCTAACATACATTAATGTAAACAATTTGTGATTTCTAATATCTAAGAAATCAGTTTTGTACATGTTGTTGAGAAAAGAAATTCATTCAACAAATTTGTTCAACCTTAAGGATATAAGCACTAAATAAATGACTTTTTTTTACAAGAAAACTCTGCAGGGCATCTTTAAGATCTTTAATAACTTGAGAAATCATAATGATAATGATATAATGTAATGCTTGCTCTCCCTAACAAGCTGCTGCTTATCAAGTATTATGTTCTGGAGTGTGTAATAGTAATGAAATGAGTCATGTAATTGGTAGTGTCTGTTTTGTATGCTGCAGTGGTACTTATGCATGTTTTCTTGGATTACAGTTTATTAATGAAAATTCTTCATGCTGTTTCTCCAAACACCTTGTTAAACAGTAGCACATATTGTCAAGTTCTACATACGCAGCAGTTATGAAAGCACTCTGGATGACCCTACAGCGAGTACCCAAATAACCAGTCTCAGGGATTGAAGGAGAAGTGTACATAGTGTTTACAGTGCATACTTCTATCTATTTTGATGATGCTGGTGGTGTATTTAGTTTTGGTTCACTGAACAGGTTTGTTTGTCAATCACCACAGGAGGGATGTGTCAACATATGAAAAATGTTCCTCAGAAGATGAAATTCTGAAGGTAAATGAATGTAATCAGACTGTAGCTTTTAAGACCTGTATTCATGCACACAGATAGATGTTATATATATACAGTATATATATATCTCAAACATATTGTGCCCCCACTGTTATTTGCTGCTTGTTTGCGGAATAGAAATAATGGTTTTCAGACAGCGTGCTGATAAAAAATAAAATGAGCGGTTCCAAGACAGAGTGTTATTGTTAGTTATTATTATTGTAAAACTGCAGTAGTGAGGCTGCAGAGAATAAGTGAAGGTTTTGCAAGAGAAAATGGCAGTTCACAAAATCAGTAGATCACATTTCGTTAAGGTTGCAGTTAAGGCTGTGGGAAGTTCATAGATAAAACAAACAACAATGACTACTGGTTTCAAACAGAAAACGAACAGTGGTCTCCTGTGTGAAAGTCCTTTGTTACGTTAATCCATTCATCCACCCCAACCTCCTCGTCCTGATGTGTATCACCCCAAATGCTACGTCAATAAACTTCCTCCTTTCTGTTCTGGTCATAATCACTGCAGCTTCTAGAGGTCATCTAAGAATAAAGTATAACTGTGGGTCATTATAAGCTTCTCACTTGGGTTTGTTTTTTACAGTCTCTGCATTTAACATATACTGTATAACTGTTCATTTCAGTCGCACCTCAACATGATAAGCCTGAAAAACCCTGCCCCATCAAAAAAGACTCATTGTAAGCTTTAGTAATAGCTTTAAAGGGCCGACCATTATCAGTGGAGGAGGATGAATAACCATTGCATTACTTCTGCTGGCAATGGGGGCTTCTTGATTTTAAAGAAAATCTTTAACACTTCCAGATGACATTTCTCTAGAAACCAGTGATCTGAATTATATTGGCTTTGGACCATAATTAGTTCTTAGTCAGCTAACTCAATTCTATAAGCCATGTGGGCAGTTTGAATTTCCTTGAATTACTGCATCACAATAACTATTATTAATCTTAAAATGCAATTTAAATGGTGTACCACTGAACATTTTATATGCAACAATCATTCTCACAATATCCAACAAAACTGCACATTAAAAACTGTGGTGAACTTGTGATGTTACCGTAACATTCAAACCTCTCTATTTTTGGACCAAAAGCTATTGACAGGACAGTTATTATAACTGTCAGTGAATGAATTTAAGCACAAGCGGCAGCTCAGTTAAAACCAGGATAAGAAGAACTTAAAAAGCTCCCCCTGCTTTCAGTACTGAAACAGTCAATGGAAGATGTCAGATGTTAATTATTAATATAGACATGTTGCTGAAAATGGACTATTCTATGTAAAATTCACACCTTGACTTCAGCCTTGAATCAAAAATGGTAGCTAATCCAGCTAATTACTTACATGCTTTTCAGATTTTCCTAGATATTACTGATTGCATGTGTTTGGCAAATGTAACAGTCTGTTATTTGTCTTCATTAAACTGAAGAACCTTTAAGAAATGTGATTGTTAATATCAAGCACTTTTTGATCAGCTGTCCTTATATAACTGGGTTTAATTGGCAGAAACAGATGGGAATCTTAAACCTGATGATCAAAACACTTGGATGATACATCAAGGGATCAAAAGAGTAAAGACACAACTTGTGTTTGGGAGATTGTTACTGAATCCAGTGTAGACGAAGTAATGGTCACTTCTATTACACAGATCAAACTGCTCTGATGTGGCATCCAGTTCTCGAAAAGCTCTTAAACTGAGATGTTCTCTTCCACTCATTTTCTCATCCCAGACATGAAGTTTGTACGTTTAAACTTTCATGAAACTTTCAGCTTCTGTGAGGTAGAGACCTTTTCTAATGCTCCTGTGAATCTGCTACTGAAAAACCTCCCCCGACAGGACTGGAAAAGCACATCTTTGTCTTCCTCTGCTATATTACTCACTCTGCTTTCTTTTGCCCATAGGTCATGTTAGGTCACTTCTAGCAGCCATAGTATTTATGACAGGAGCAAAGGAGGAAGTCAGGTGACGAAGAGGATAATGACTTTAAAGTCACTGTTTGTTTCCCATTTGAAACCAATAGTGGTCTTTGTCTCTTTTAACTATGAGTGTTCCACAAATTTAACTGCATGTTTATTACTGTAAGGAGACATTCCTCATAGGAACGATTGACCTACAGTACATAGTAGTTCAGGTAGGAGGACTTATTGGGCAAATTAAATAAATAAAAGTGAATTTACTATTGCCAAAACACAAAACAGAGTCAAGCTGTCAAGGTACACTGTACGTAGTGAAGCAGAGAACAGCAACACTGGCAGAGGGAAAAAATTAATTCAGGTCATTATTCTTCAAGCTGCTGTATCCAATAACGCTGTTCTCTCTCTTTGATACAGTAGTTCTGTCAGACATTCTGTTGTGTTTGCTGTGACAGAAGACAGCTGATGTGTTTTAACGTTATGAATAAACCAACCATCTCCACTCTGACAGTCTGGATTAGTGACTTGGAAACTCGGTGTAGCAATAGTTGAGCCTTGTATGAGAGAGAAACATACTGTATGTGACCAACCTTGTGTAGGTCTTTCAAAAACACCTGGCAGTCATTCTCAAGGAGGGATAACTTGAAAAAGGCAAAATAAATGTAAATATCAAAATGACCCAATTTGTCTGGCAAAAGTGTAAAATCAAAGGAAAACAGTAGAGTTGATAGCTGTTGATAGTTACAGAGCAATAAGATCAAATGTGATCAGCTGATATTAGAGGTGATTAGTGAAGGCCATAATAAATGTGGACCACACTATCTATTAAATCTTTGCCCTGTGGGGAAACAGAAAATGGATTGTCTTCTCAACAGATTAAAGTCACCTTCTGGACCCACTAATCTCCAAAAGCCATTAGTGTGTCTACCTTCAGCAATATCTCTATCTGTGCTCTTCCATTAGGTTTACGTGTCATTTTATGTGAGATTTCCATCAATAAGTCATACGTGCCACTGTGTTTCCCAGAGCTATTTACTGTAAGAGCCCATGCCTTTTAGCTGCTCCACACTGAGGACATTGTTAATCTCTAAACATCTGTGAGGAGGTTTTTACTTCTGACACTCTGCACTTCAATTAAATGTTAAGCAGCATATCTCAATACTGTAAATTCATTTATTTAGTTTTCATTATCTTATTCCACCTGGGGAACTACAGAAAATACACTTTGACAGAACAAGATGGTAGACACTAGATATTATATACTAGATAGGGAACATGTTGATGAGTAATATTCTATTGAGCTTTCTGGTGATTGGTATGGGATTTGAATGTAGATATACAGGGAACAACTGTAATACAGATACAAAATATTATCACTGAGGAAAACAAAGACTGTTAATTGTGTGTTTGGGTAATCCTCGTTACCTTGGCAACAACCACTCTTCAATAAAACAAGACAAGGACTGCTAAGTGTGGCTCTCTGAGGCACTAGGCACAGTGGTGCCTTAAGCTAAATGTTAAAGTCAACACGCTAACATAGTCACAAAGACAATTCAACATGCCACTTCTTAGCAGGTACAATGTTTTGCATGGTCACTATCTTATTTTAGTGTTAGCATACTAACATTTGCTAATAAGCAGTTAACACAAGCCGAGACTGTTTTTTTCAAAGTACTGGTCAAAATTTCAGTTTGTCGAGTGCTTTAAGTTATGACTATACACCTGCAGAACCAGTCTCACTCAGTGGATCACCAAATTTTTCACAAATCCCAATCAAACCTCATAGTGGAAAAGGGAATGTCATGGTATCACCAAAATTGGTAGGATTCATCCTCTGGGAACTAAAGATTTTGTGACATTGTATCTAGTTCAGCTATTTCACATTAGGATTAATAACATTCACTTGCTAGTGTCACTAGATTAATTTCATGGCAATCCATCCAGCAATTGTTGAGATATCACCTCACAGGGAAAAGGAAAAGCAGATCACTAAACTTATCAGGCCATATTTGTGGAACAATTTCAGTCTGAACCAAAGTGGTGGGCTGACTGACTAACCACTAGCATGGTCAAAAATAAACCTCGATAACTGTGGTTACTTGCAGAAGATGTAAAATATTTTTGAATACAGGCAATATAATTGTTTTGGCTCTGCCTCTGGGTAAAAATGATGTCGTAACAAGACTGAAACTTATACATATTGCATACTCTAGCCAAATCCTCTGCTCATTCTTGCACTTTATTGCAAAACATTCTTCAAAACATAGCCAGCCATCATTTAAGTCTCTGAGGCAGCTGTTGGGTTCCATTCATTTTAGTATGCTACGAAAATCTACTCCCATAGTTGCAGTGTTGTAAGCAGGCAGAACCTCACTGGTGGCACACTCAAGGATTCTTCGACCTCCAGACTTGTGAGTCAGCTGTCAGACAGCATTGCAATAATGAGCTGTGTTGTCAGAATTTCATCTGTGAAATCTCTGCTGTCCCTTCGTCCTTGTTCATAAAGTCTGTGGGCTGGTAACTAAAACACCAAAACACTGCATTGGAAGTTTTTGTGCCTATGTAATAAAATTTCCTGCATCAGTAAACTTCAGAAGGACAGCAGGAGGTTCAATGAATTTTGCACAACAGACATTTAAAAATCAGAATAGCAAATAAATATATCACATTGTGTGTACTTAATGTAACACAGACTGAAGAATTTATGATATAATAAAATCATATAAACAACACTGTAATATTGTTTCCTACTGCCATTGCTCTTTTCAATCATTAACAAATTCAGGTTAAAAAAAAATCTTGTTCATACCTTAACCTTTAAACAGTCCAACTTAAATGTCACTGCCAGAGAGACCACATAAAAACTATGTTTTTCCTATCACAAAGCTTCTGTCTCAAAAGCTTGAGTGTACGAGCGAGAGGAGAGTGTGTGTGGAGGAGGTGACACCTCTCATCATAGTTTCATGTGTGCTTTTTTTCTATGTGAAGAAGTTAGAGAGGCTACAATGAGAATGCTTGATTCCACTGATTTAAACAGACTCCTCTCTCTGTTGTCGTAAACAGACCTTTTGCACTTCAGACATCTGCATAAAACTAAACTCAAGCTGATCGCTGTATACCACTGTCCACTTGTGTCTGTAGCCATGACTTTATATGATATATTCAGTCATATTCATAACATGAATTTATGTACTAGAGATGACATGACACTGAATTGTAATTCAAGGACACTATCACTAGCCACTCACCCCTGCTCACAGAAACAATCCACTGTTGTCTCTGAATACCAATATGCAATTGACTGAGAACATTTTTTGTCTCTGAATACCAATATGCAATTGACTGAGAACATTTTTTAAACCCAGTCACAGCAGCAGTTTGAAGTGATAATTTTGATGTTAACACTGACTGAAATAACCCTGAAATGTGAAAGGTTTGCATAAACTGAGAATCCCCTAGAGAATCAGCTCAGTCTGCACCTCTCACCATCAGCTTTTTTTCTCTTCCAGCCCATATAGTTAAATCCCAGTGACTGTCTCCCTTATATAAAACTGTGGGAAGCTGCTTTCTCCCAAAATAAACGTGATAGGTGAAGTGATCTAAACATCTAGCAAGCAAAAGAGATTTAAATATTTTTCTCTGGAGTTTTCTGACCAAACCAGGCCTAAAATGTTTGGAATATAAGTTTGGTTTTAAGTATGTATGCCTCCTAGTGGTCATAAATACTTAATACAGAAAATGTGCATACTGGCTTTCTTGGAGAGCTTTAAATGGGAAGATTGCTGTCAGTTTTATATCTGTCCAGTATGTGTGAAACTAGAGCCAAGAGAAAATTAGTCAATGCATAAAGGCAAGAAATAGTTCCATCATGTAACTGCCCTAAAACCACAGCTCTTGTTTTTGTGTTTGGGTTGAGTGTGGATTAAACAAACAGGATGCATTGTAGTGTAAGTAAATGAACTTTAAAGGTGCTGGTAGGTACATTAGGGAAGTAGCCACTGATCTCTTTATGCTAAGCTAAGCTAATCATCTCCCATCTCTTGTCTCATACTCTACAACAGCAACAGTACCTGACTTTAGTACCTGAGAAAATAACTAAGGGTATTTCCCAAAGTGATTATTCCTTCAAATCTGTCAGTGTTCACACCAGAACTTGTCATTTAAATGAAAATGGACTTGCACTGTAAGTAATATTACTACCAGTAGGCACTATTTGTTGTCAATAACCTGTACATTTCTCTGTAAACAGTATTGTTGGTATCAGTATTTATTACATCCATTTATTTTTGGGTACTGATTTATTTTAATTACTCTCCAGAAAATAGGATTACAAGTAAAATAGTATGCTGACTACATTATGCACTTACAGACCAGCTTTAACGTGTGTCAATCGGTAGAGACATCCATGTTACATATGTCTCCTCCATCACTTCTGATTTGATTGATGTCATTTTAGACTCTCAAACTGATGCGACTGGGTGGGCACAGACTGGCATGACTTTGCCACAGATGGTGCCCCTGTGACATATGACGTAAAAAGCAGATATGGAGGATATGATTGGCGTATGGGAAAGATGATCATCAAAATTTAAACATAAACTACTAGTGGGTGCAGAATACACATGGCAAGGCTTTTAGCAGCCAGAACTCATGCCTTTCATGGACCATTATATACAACATGTTTGTTACATTGAACTGCTCCAGAAAGCGTACACAACAGACAATGAGCTGCACATATATACAATGGTCGCACAGTAGTGAGTGATAAAAACTACAAACAGGTATTGTTTCTTTGTATCTGTTGTCACATCACTTGCCTTTGTGTTTAATTTGTGATAATAACAGTTTGTGTTACAGCCCTGAGCCCTTATTTATCAAAATGCAAAAAGTAAACACCACTTACTCATTCTCTTCACTTTTACTCCTTCTCATAACTAATAAACTTAAAATAAACTATTTATCAAGTTCTTTTGACTCAGAAATACATTAACCCGATCAAAATCTACTAAGAATAGAGTGATTTTAGACTATTTTTGCATTTAAACATTTGATGGGATGTTACACCACTTTCTTTTGTTATCGAGCATGCAGACGACAACATGAATTAATCTGGCAGCGGTTTATTTAGAACCTCTTTCATCTTCATTGTCTGCACATGTCAGTATTAACTGCTAAATCCTCCTATTAGCGTGATTTCTGTGACCTCCTTGTCTACCAAGAACAGAATGTCTTGCAACTTGAAATTTTGTGTCCATTTCAGCCAATCCCTATTATTTCATCACTATTTACATGTCTATACTTTATACATACTGTAGATTGCTTTGTTTTGAAGTAGTTGAAATTTATGATAAATTTCTCTTATTGCTCTACTCAACCAATAACAAATTTCTTTTATTAAGTTAGTATTTAAGAACATTCTTAAGAATACGTGTTAGATGTCAGCCTAAGTAAATACAAGCCCAGGTTTTGGTGTGATATTTATCTTTCAGATTGTGCTCAAAACATGTAACGTTCTTATCAGTGCTGCATTAAATATATGGAGAATGAAGAAATGCTGCCAACATTAATGAAAGGTGACACTGTTAGCAAAGCATGTGTTTTAAACAACCAATTTTAGAGATAACTAAACATCTCTTGCACCACCTATTGGCCCTATGTTAATACATACTCTACAGTATTTATGCTCAAAGGAATAATACTGACTCTGACAGTAACTCCTGGTTTATAAAGGTGTGACAAATTATACATCAACAGCAGCTACTACTCTCACATTAATAATAATCACCAACCAGAGGACTTTTGGTAAAATTTATTTCGCCAAGTGTTTTAAGTGATACATGTTTCCAGGGATTGTCTTAACAATGATGTTTTCACCCTCCCCAACAACTAGGGGAGTAAATGAAAACAATTAAGTTTTACTTACTTTTCACTGAACTGTACAATATGAATATACTGTAGCACAGGGATACAAATGTTCAACTTGAGTACCCATGATTAGACCCAAACTTATTCCTCAAGTATCAGAAGCAGACAAAGGTATACTATCAATGCTAGTATTTATCAAGTCTCTTTGACTCCACCATGTTTTGTTTGTTTTGTTTTTTAATCAAAGATGTATAATCTCTAAAATCACATTCAGAATTTTCAACACACTTGAAGTGTTCATTTCATCTCATTTTCTTTAAAAAGATCTTCCTGATAACCCCGATTCTTTTAACCCTGAACACATCAACATCATCATCAGCAGGTGCTGCTCTGGAGGAGCCAGCTTCCAGAGAGAAGACTCTAAATCATGCTCCAAGACATATGAGGTAATTCAACACAATCAAATATACTGATTAAAAACAGTCAGTGAAACTGGTGTTTTACATAATATCTCTGAGAAGCAATCACAGGGACTAAAAGGCAGATAAAAGGAAATTATAATTATTGTAAAAGACCAGCTAAATTAAACAAACAGCACTATGTGCAACAAGACATGTTTAGTGGCATGAGTCATCTAAATGAAAAAGCGTTATTCCATAGGTTCCTCTCTTTGGTGGCCCTTCCCGTTTTATTTTCAGTGAAGAAACCAATGAAAAGGGATGTGGCAGTGAAAATACATGAACAAGAATACAAAAAGGATTGGAGAGCCTTTCAGTTCAACCTTCATCTTTTGTGGTGTTATCCTCTAGATCTTCATCACTGTCTAAATCACTGTAGACCTCTTGGCCATGGTATTTCTCCTCCTTAGCCCTTCTTTTGGCTGGTCGGATAATGGTATCACTAGTTTAAAAGAGAAGCGGGATTCTAATGTAAAATACTGTAATTTTCAAATACTCCGCTAACTCTAAAAGTCAGGAGTTGCTAAGATAAGAACAACCAGCAAAAGGCAATTTTAAAGATTTTGTCTTTTTATTTCATTTAGTCACTCAAAACACCACCTTCCTGATGTTTGTGTCTGATCTCTCACCTGCTGATGGAACAAACTGATCTTCAGCTCTGCTGCCATTATCACTATGACTGGTGCTGACCGTCTCTTTCTGCTCTCGTCTGTGACAATTCTCTGTCTGTACTCTCAAAAACCAGACTTAATGACAATTGAATCTCATAGATCTGCAGTGGTTAACATAGACACACACACACACACACACACACAACACAGATAGTCAGAGTCACATCTGGATCAGAACCCATTTATGACATCAATAATAAAACAGAGTGTGAAAAAAAATGATTTTGTACTTTCAAGTGAAAGAATTCCTCTAGGTTCACCTGAGATCCCTCAGGTTATAAGTCTGAGCATTGTGACACAGGAGGAGAGCCTCTTTTCAAATCCCCACACTTCTGTACTTATGATTACTTTGCGGTCCTGTGAAGCAGAGGGTCAGTATCAAACCATTGCAGTAAAGTTATTGTAAACAATTTAATATAGCAGGTATTCTGTAAATAAAATAAAAAGATAATCCCAAATCCCCCCAAAATACAGACTGACAGGTTTCACACAACTCACAATAACTAGTGTCCCATCTTCAGGATATTTTTAGGAAATACTTTTTGTTTTCTTCTTTTCTTGAGCCTGGGAGAAGATTTATGCATATAAAGCTGAGCTAGCAGCTGGTTAGCTTAGCTTAGCATAAAGAGAGAAGAAGGGGAACAAGATGGCCTGGCTCTGTCTGAAGGTAAAAAAAAATCCACCTATAAGAGGCATCTAACGGCTCACTAGCGACCATGTGTGATCTGATTTCAGATCAGATCTCTAGAGAACCATTAAGAAATTGAGTTTTAATTTCTGTAACTTTTTAAAACTCAGCAGGCATAATTTCATTTAACTTTTTTGGACGGAAACCACCTCAGTCTTATGAGGACATACATATTTCACTGGTTTCGAGAAGTAATATGACAGTGGTAGATGATTTTGATCTCTTGAGAGCTACAGTATTCTTTAAAACCTCTGATGTTCTACTGAATTCCAACTTTTCAAGTTTCTGTAACTAACAAAGCACTCTCAGTGAGGTACTGACATCACCAACTGTAGTAGGGAGAATGGTGCCTCTGTCAATCCCCCCTCCTGTACTTCAGCGCCTGTAATTTTGGTGAGCAGTGCAATCTCCTGCAAACTGGGTGATAGGCGGCGGCAAACTGCCAGACTCAGGCCCAGCAAGTTTAAAGTAATGTAATTTAGAAAGACTTGAGGTCATTCTGACCCAGCATTCATCTCTGATATCCACTGAGAAACAGCATTTCCAACTTTTGGAAGCCGGGAATTATGAAATATATACACCGCTCAATATATTTCAGTTCAGGCGAGTGTGGGAATGAGCCAGTCGGAACTCCTGCCATGCAAATGACTTTGTTTTCTAAAGACAAACTTTAACTTAACCGCTCAAAGTCAAAAGCCCAACAGAATTAATTATCAATCGTGGCTGCAGGGTCTGTTGCTCAACAAAGTTACATTTTGTTGCTTCAAGCAGGATGTTTACACTTGCTGCATACTGAATGACAATAAAAGTTTGTCTAAGTCTAAGTCTAAGTAAGTGTGGCAGCACAAACTGCCCGAATTGGCTCGCAGGTTTTGCTCCATGTATTTCATTTACAATTTACTCAACAACAGACCTATTTTTAAATGTTACGAGCATTTTACTTTTTTATACTTCACAAAAAACATGTCTTGCCAAAAACACTAAAACAAGAAGTGAAACTAAATAAACTGGAAGCTGCATCCTCTGTTGAGCACTTTTGCACAGAGGATGCAAGTGAATCATCACATTTCAGTGAGTCATCTGTGACTCCAAATGACCAACGAGAAAACATTAACTAAAACTATTGAATATATTCTGAAAATATTCATTTAACATTAAAAATGTAGGAATAAAATATATAATAAAAAAGAAAACCACCCGCAGGCTACAGGTCAGCAGTGACTGGCATACATCCTCCAAGCACCTGGGGATATTACAGACCTCAGTGAGCTACAGAGTAAAACTTCATGTCCAATCTAATCTGCCCTCCCTTCTCATCTTTAATCATTCTATTCACCCGCTTTTCTGTGTTTTTTTCACTCCACTTTTACTCCAGATCCCACTCCCTCTCAGGCCCTACAACATCAAATCCCACTCTGGAACAGAACTCCTGACAGTAGTGAATATATAATTCATTCCCGTGACCACACATTGCTGAATATTTCACTCTGGCAGTCATGTATAATTATAGGTGACTCTGTGTCAAGCTGTCACTCTAGTGCCCCCTCTCTGGTAGTTTTTCCACACAGCCCTTCAGGCCTCAAAAACTGTTTCCTTGGCAGTGTGGGCTGCCTTTTCGTCTTTCTGGAGTCAGTGGATTGCTCAATTACTGTCAATCGTTCAGTGGCAAACCACCATTCACACCTGGTCCCGCCTCCAATGAAACACATAATGACTTGCAATTACTGACAAAAAATTGTGTTGCGCTGAATAGACATCCACAGAATGCATACTGTGGTGTTTAGGAAATGAGATAAAGCGAGTGGTAACGATCCTCACGAGGGTGGTAATGAGACTTAATGGGAGTTAATGGGGTTACACTGATCGGGAGAGCAGAGAGACCCCAGGTTAATACAGCTACTAACAGGACAGAGACTGAGTGAGGGGGGTATATACACACACACAAGCACACACAGAGCCAATATAAAGTCCTATCTCAGTGCTCATGCCGTAGCCTGAAATCATTAGATCTTTATAACTCTTCTCAGTTCAAGAATTATACATGAGCCTTCTGGAAGGTTCCTGTCTTTGATTCTCTTGTCCCACGCTACTGTTAGGGTTATACAACCTGTGTGTGTGTGTCTGTGTGCGTGTTCGAGACAGTGTGTTCTTTCAAGTCCTGTGCGCTTAGCAGCAGTTAATGAGATCAGGGTGAGTGTTACCTGTGAGGAGGCCTTTGATGAAATATGTTCAGAAAGAGAGGGGGGTCGCCAGAGAATGAGATGGGAGGAGAGAGCCAGGAGAAGCCAGGAGGGAAGAAAGTGTCAGGGTATGTGTGTGTGTTGGGGGGGTGGGGGGTCGTTGATATATAGAGATGGCTTGAAGAAAATATAGAGGATATAGGGGGGAAAAAGAGAGGGAGCAGGAGCAGAAGCGAGGAAAAGTGACAGAGAGCACAAGGGGGGACATTCATTTTTAATCGAGAGAAAAAGTCGGCCTCACCGCAAAGAGAAAGGCAGATAGATGAGACCCATTCACTCACAGCCACCCGCGCACACGCCCACACAACACAATGCAGACACACCTACGCGTACCTAAAACAATCAGGCTCACACATGTTCACAGCTTCAAACAGTCAACAGCAAATAATGCTTGGGCTGTTTAGCTTTATGCGTTTGAAAGGGTGGGTTGCTGACTGAAATTTTATGAAACCCATGCGGGAGTATTTGGATTATAGTTTTCCTTCATCATAATCAGACTCAAATCCTCCTTTTTAACTCTAATACTTTAATTCTAATTACTCCACACAAGCTTCAGTGAGCTGAAGACTGGGAGGGTCTTTATCCCTTAGGAGAGAAAAAGGGAGAGTGTAGGAGACAAAGGCAGACAGACAGAACCAGAAAGAGAGGAGAAGAACGAAAGAAAGAAAGTGTGTCTTTTTACCTAAGTTGAAAGTAAAAGAGGAAAGCAGAATGAAACGAGTAAGGATAATAGGACTAACTTTCTCAACACTGTTTCACTGATGGCTAGCTTCAAAATGCTCAGTTTTCTAAATGACAGGAGCAGACAAGCATACAGAGCTGCACCAACTAAGTTGAAGACACATTTTATTTCATGAGGTACATGGCAGCAAAATTACAAACATGACACTTAAAAACCAGCAGTTCAGGTTGGGTTGGAGAGGCCAACCAATAAACAAAAGGTTGACTGCATAAAAAATGCTCTGTACAATTGCCTGTGTTCTGTGTACCTACCTGTTGATAAGCACCCAAAATCTATATTTAAATATATTAACATATGCGGAACAAAATGATCTCTCATTCTTTCCCAAAGCACTGCCTAAAGTCAAGTATTGCTACTACCCCTGCAGGGTTTTTGTGCTTTTTTTTAAATATTAAAAAAACAGTTTTAGCTGCTCTATTTAAGCCTTTTTCTGCCACACTGATGGCATTTTTGGTATGTACATCCCAAGAGGGCAGTTGTGCCTGCCAAACAGAAATAATATATTAACACCACAGTCAGCCTTCAAAGTCAGAGTGAGTCAGATCCAAAAGGGTAGAAAAGGACAGGGGGAAAAAAGTGATTTTTTTCTCTGCTGTCTGATTATCAAATCATACTTTTAACGAGCATAGACTCTATATTTTATAGTCATTGTTATAAAGTAGTAGAAGGTAGATTTGCATTTATGTGCTAGGATCACATTCTCCCACATCTAGAGGTGTTTTGCATTGTTTTTTCTTCACAAAGATGTCTGACCCAAACCTGTCCCACTGGAGCCAGAGATGAGAAAACACAGGCTAAATACCTAACACATTTACAGCTATGTCTCGTGTACCTTTAGCAGCAACAACATTCAAATGATTACCCCCAGGTATTTCCAACCTGTACAGAACACAGACAGCTGCTCTGCGGGATCTAATAACACTTTACTGACCACTAGCCCAATGGAATCTAGTTCAACTAGACCTGAAATATAAAACATACAGGAAGGATGTTTCATTTTCCCAGAGGGCCTCTCTCTCTCTCTTTCTCTCTCTCTCTCTCACTCACTCTTTCTCTCTCGTTCCCTACTGTTATCTCTATCTCTCTCCACATTGGCCACTTTCATCCTGCTCCCAGAGCTGAGGAGATACACAACACACAGAGGGAGAAATACACATAGACACAGAGAAGTTAAAAAAAAACACACACGGAGAAACGCATACAAAAGAGAAACACACACACACACACACACACATATAGGTATATATACAGACACAGTGGGCCCTATTTCAGGATGCTGTCAGCAGGGGGACAGAGGCTAGAGGAACCACAGGACGAATTCTCCTCTGCCTCATTCCATCACACTGCCATGACACCCCTATTTACCTCCCCCATCTATCTCCACACTGACTGTCTACCACCTTGTCTTGCCTGTGTGTGTAGCTGTTAATGCGTGTGTTTGCGAGCATACGGGTGTGTGTGTATGTGTGCTGTGTGGGTATGTCTGCACACTTGCAAGCTTAAGTGTATCAGCACATTCACAGTGATGGAGTGAGGTGAGGTGGACACTGTATATTGTGCTCTACGGTGTTAGGAGATGCTGTGCAGCCCATCAGCGTCTGACTGAATCACTGTGTTTTCGTCTAGATGGTTGAAACACTGGCACCACTCCCATAGGAGAGACTCAGTTTCTTCATTAAAGTTACAGTGGTGCCAGTCCTGAGGTTTCTGCAATCTCTGCAACTGACTTCTCTAACTTGGTTTATTTGTTTTTTTTTTTCCTTTGTCATCTCTTCTCAAGCTCGCTAGCATTCTTCCCCGTTGTCATCCGATGGCTTTGCTCACAATCGCCATGTCCTCCCGCGGCTAGTCGAGAGCTACTTTGCTGAGGGAACCAGTGCCCTGTCCACCCCAGCCTCATTTTGGGCTTTGAGAGAAATGGTCTTCTTTAGGTTCCACATGCACACACCCACACACGCATGCACACACAGTAATTGTCCCACTGCTGTCCTTCTACTCCTGCTGGCTATGGTCATGGCTTGTTTGCTATTAAATTTTTTGTTTGTTCTCCTTGGCCTTCTATGATCCATGACGGAGTAGGAACACAGGAGAGCAACAAAATGGTTATTAGCAGCAGACGGGCAGTATTGAGCTGTTCAGGCGGTTTGAACCTTACTAAAGTGGCTAGCACTTCTCAGCAAACAAAAGAAATGCTTAATTTCTGCTCTGTTGTGCTAGTTTTAAGGCCCTGCAGACATACATGTTTCTCTGTATCCACCCATAGAATCCCACAGCTGAATGAATGAAACACTCTACTAGACTTAAATACATAATACATCTCAGAAATGTCCCTGCTAAAAATTAATGAAATCATTGGCGATAGCCAGGATGTCATTAACTCCAATCATTCATTAGAGCCCTCATG
>BRZM01001851.1:38975-64180 GCA_033238685.1 Lates japonicus
ATCAGTGGCGTTCAGTTACATGGTATGCAGTCCTCATCGCTCCTTAAGCCAACATGTCATTTCAAGTCTGCTCTAATTCCTGCAGATGGTTTCCCATGGCCTCACACTCGAAGTGTTCTTGAAGTCTGCTCAACATGTCCACACATGAAACAGATGCATTCCTAACCACGATTCATCATGATGATTCACTGATTCATGCTCAAAAATTTGCCTGATAGAAAAGCTATTAGTGGGAAGGAGAGTTTGGGATTGATGAGTGTTAGAAGAAATTAATTCCTTCATCTATATAAATATTTAGAGGAACTTAGTCTGCTGGTAACTCCAGCTTCAACTGTGTCCATAACAATCTGTTTCCTCTCTCCTCGCACGCTGATCTTCCTAGCACTACTGCCTTTGTTTTCAATTTTAATTTCTCTTTCCCTCTCCACCTAGGTTGTTTCACAGCAATGGTGTGGAAGAGCACTAAAAAACTTCAAGTGATTGGCCCAGGCCACTGCATCCAGATGGTTCTTCCTTTGTGGTGGCAAGATACTTGTGGAAATACTCACTAACCAGGGACACTTTGGTGCTTGATTCTCCAGTAAACCACTTCCTAGAAAATTTGTCTACATCCCAAAAGGCATTGTTTCTTTGCAGTTACACCATGCACTTGCTTCATGGAGAATCCTCAGGAGCACCCTTCTTGCCTGTAGTAGAGACCCATACTTTGATCTTATATGGGTTCTAAGAAGATGAAATGTACTGAAGCTAAGTCCTATGTTTACAGACTTGGAAAGGATGTGTATTCAAAACTGCTGTTTTGACTTTACTGGCAACTTTCGTCTGAAGTGACCATATCGGATTATGTAATCTTGATTCTGGTCATTTATTACCTATGACATTTTGCATTCATTAATTCCAGTAGTTTATATTTTCACACACATTTTTTCCCACACCAGCCTCCATCTGTGTGCGTATAGAATGAAGAACTAATTTTGATCAAAGAAGGACAAAAGTACATTTCCCATATGATCACTGTATATCTCATGCTGTAATCAACATTGTTTGAGTATGTGTTTGTGTTGTGCCACTTTCTTGTCAAAGCAAGTCCCTGCTGTCCCAGACATGTTTTGTACTCTAATCGGTTTGGCCTGATAAAGTTGATAGATTATCAGTATTAGAACTGTCTGTCCATGCTAGTGTTATCAGTATTGTGAGCACGTTTACAGAGTGAAACAGAAAATAGAGTTTCATTTCATAATGACAAAATGTGGAACTACTGAGTCTAGCACAGTGTTTGCTGGCGAAGACTGTGATAAAACATTTTAAACAATGTAACCACGAGTTATATATAAACATACTAATTAATGAGCATGTTTTCCAAAGCTGTTATTGAGATTCTGGCGAATAATTGTATGAGAATGGCATAAAATCGCCTTTATTTAAAATCAGGCCCATGGCGGTGCAAGTATTTCTTCCAATATCTGCAGACTGCTTCTGCAAAATAGAAACAATTATGTGTCACTTGCCAAATGTATAATGCAGCATATTAGCAATGTTCTTTTTTAAGAAAGCCATTACCAGAAAATATTTTTATGCTGTTAACTATATTCCACCCAGTCTACCTACGGTAACAGCGCCATCATGATGGCGTCATAAATTAAAGCTCCAATCTATTCATAAAATTACATGTATACTATATGTTCATGTGTATGTCCAGGGTTGAATCTTGTTAGAAAAAATAAGCGTTGTGTGTTTCTCGGCTATTAACACTTGAAAATCATGTACCTATATTATTGTCAGTTAGTTTTAGGAGTGATGTAGATTCCATTTCTTTATTGAATGTAGGTTTGTTTTCAAGTTTGCAACATTTACACCCACAATAATTTACATTTAGAAAAAAAATGTAATCATTTTCTGATCATTTAGTTCTGACTTTTTTTTTTTTTTTTTTTGGACACCTAACAAAGCGAAATAGCTTTAATTCGGTTTCCAGAGAAGAGGGTGAGACTATTAAAGAAATTAACTAGGTTGGTTGAAAATAGTAAATGAATACAGTTAAATTTAATTACATCATCATCCAAGTTACTGTATTTAAATTCCACCTGAGCGGGATAAAAAAGGTTTTAAATTTAAGGGCTCATATGTTTTTGCAGGTATTGCAGGCATAATACTGCTCTAATGTTGAAACATGAGCATCTGCGCCATTTCAGTAAAATCAGTCTCATGGGTACAGTCACAGACCACGTTGAACAGACTTTATTCTTAAGATGTGGGGATGCAACATACAGGCAGAAAGCGATGAAGAGTCAGTGGCATTTTGAGCTTTATAGGCTGAAGAGGCCTGGATTCAAATTTTGTGCTCCACTCACTTGATCAGCTACAAGGAAAAGGAAGAAAGATGGAAGGAAGAGAAAAAAAAAAATTCAAGTAAGAAAAATGGAACTGTAAAACAGCATAAAAACTCAGATGAAAAAAGAAAATTGGTTGCTACAGCCAAAACTAGTACAATCAGCAGCAGTGACTACAGCTGTTTAGGGCTACATGTTCCTCTGACAACCAGTGATGCTTACAGGCGGCTGCGCCGTGGCTTTCCACACCTCAGCAGGCCAAAACCATCCATCTTTGCTAAAACTCTCACAGCTATCTGAGTATGAGTTTGGGCCCGCGCCACTAGTGGGCATGGAACTGCACTGATGACCACAGAACTGTAGAGGTTGCTCAGTTACTGGGAGAAATTGTGCCATGTTTTGGCCCTCTCACTCTCCTCCTCACCCCCACTCGGCACCTCCCTCTGGCTGGCTGGGTATTTTGTTCTGTTTGCCTCCACCACCCTCTGCAAAACTCCTTTCTCTCCAAAACCCTCGCTTCCAAAAATAGCACACTCCCTCCGCCATGATGAATTACCATTGTCATTCTTGATGTCGTTTTTTTTAAAGCGCTACAGACGGCACGGCGCCGTGGCTTTTGTCGCCATCCTGGCTCAATCTCTCTGCTCAAGACCTCCTCATCCCACCTGATGTAACGATAGAAAAGACAGAGACAGATGTATGAGTAAGTTAACCCAGCAGGGGGTGAGGAGATTTCGAGAAGGGCACATCACTTACTGTACTGAGATTAAGAGTGATACATGGGTGTTCGAGAAACGTAGTTTAGACACTACTCTCTTCCTCCTCTTCGCTCTGCTTCCTTGATGGTGAGGCTAAGGTGGGACAGGTGGGGCCAAGGGAGAGAAGAGGTCACAAGCACCCTTGCAATTTCTCTGCAGCTCACTTTGTGAGCCACTGCTGGAATGAGTCACTCACAGTGTCTGAGAGAGAGAGATTGAGGAGGAAGCTATCTAGATCTTCTGAAGATTCAAATAATAGGGAAGGAAGACCTACCTTTGCCTCTCCAATCTGATGTAAATATACAGTACAGGGCTTTTGAATACATCTGGTCTGCTGATGACAAACAAGACCTCTTGGACTTCCTGGCCATTAAAAGATACACGGGCGCTCGCCGGTTTGAGCACATACAGTGGCAGGTAAGCGTGAAAGGAAGAGAGCAGGATACTTCAATTAAACACTGGTCGCATCGCCATACGTCTAAACAATAAAATATTGTTTCAATATTGTTTGATCTACTTTATTCATGTATTTTTATACAGCCAGTCATCTGACCTTGCGACCTTCTTCTCACTGCGGCTCTGTTTTGGTCTATTTAGCCCTTCATCTGCAGAGGAAGACTAGAAGGAAAAGCTAAATATCAATTACTTCACTATGTAATAGTTGATATTTCTTGTTTTCAATTTTTTTGCTTGGCCCGCAGTTGCTGATTGCCATAGAATCAATTTTGCTGATATCACCAAAAAGCCAGATAAAGTAAGATGAAATTTTTTAGTAGAGGTTTCCGTTACTGTTTGCTATTTTGGTGATTCCTGTTTTCATGTACTGAAAGCGATGTATTTCATGTTTATAGCAACAGCAGCAACAGGCATTAAGATCGTAATAAGTTTCCCAAAAAGGAAAAACTTGTGTGTGCCAAATAAGAAAGTACAATTTATTCAGGGATTTCTAAACTGTGAGGTGAAATGGACATGTTTCAGGCAATCGGTATTGCAAGAAAGCAGTTTCCTTCCAACTGTGAAATCATTGTGTCAAGATCTACATGCTATACAGGTTAACATGTTATGGATTTTAGTAATATGTTTTACTCTTACAAGCAGCATGAATAGACTCACCTGGGGCTCAGTGGTCTCGGTAAACTCTGGCTCCTCTAAACAGGCTGACCCCTCACTCTCAGACTCGTGCAGGAAATGATATGGGACACAACAAGCACATGTTCAACTTTGCAACAAAAAGGCATAACAAATGAGGGTGTATCATATCCTTGCTATATAAACTAATCACCACCAGTAGCAGTAATGAGGTATTGGGTGCTAGGTGAAGGTATTTATTATAGATTCAAAAACAATCTAATCAACACCAAGGAATTCCCCTGAATTAGCCTATGGAAAATAAATTTAATTATAATATCTTGAACTATGTGATTTTGCATATCATATGGGAAATATGCTATTGGTGGTGATAAGAGAAAACCTTACGGTGAAAACCTCATCCATAATTCAAAACAGTCGCTTTTACTGATCCTAAAATTCTGCGAATTTTGTATACCGATATAACACAGAGTAACAGTGATTGTGGTTGTACAAACCAGAAGACAAATTGGAAACAATACGAGAATGGAGGGTGGGTGTACAAAGAGGCAAAAGAATTTTGGGGATTTCTCTGTCCACAGGTCAAAAACAACTCATTTTTTGAAAGATAGGTCGATTTCTTCAGAAATCTTATGGCTGTGGTTGATTGGACAGCTTGACTGTCTGGCGCCGGTTGTTGGTGGAGCAGGAAAGGGTTGTATTTCCCGGTGGCTAAGGAGAGGACCGAACTGGATTACTGCAACAATCCATTTCTGCGACTCCTGGACTGGGATCTGTGACCCGCGTTGAGGCAGGCCATCATCTCATCACTGTCTGTCTCCTCCTCGCAAATTGGGACCTTACGGGTACACATTAATTAGTCACATGGTTGTATTCGAGACACATTTGACTTGTTTAACAAACTCTCAAATCAACAGATGAGAATATAGTGGCCCAATTTTCTGTTTTGATAACAATCCCAATTTGAACAACACATATTATTTGTTGCCAGAGCTGAATGTAGCAAAGAGGATAAGGACTTCATAGTGTCTAATATTTGCACTGTGATATCAGTCTAACTAATAACATCATTTCTGTACTCACCTCTGCACCTGTCTTGTGTGCTCATATGCGACCTTGATTTGTTTGTGAACTGGGTGTTGAGATTAGGCTGAGACTGTGAATTGGATGGAGACAGGGACAGGAAATGAGTCTGGAACACATGCTACAGATCTTGAGGTCACAACCCAGGTGAGAATGATTCTTGGGTGGGCTGGGACAGGTTTAATGACGGCAGTGGAGAATGAGGTGAGGAGACACGCCCGGCAGCTGTGGTAGCTGATGTAGAAAGGACAACCCTCTGAGTTTGTCAGGAGGATTGGGAATCAGGGCTTGTTGTGTTGTTGGAGGTGGCGCAAAGGGTAGGAGTGGGTATGGCATGCAGACTGATGACTATTGCTGGGCCGAGGACTGGGGTTGGATTCCTGCAGGTGTGGAAGATCATCCTCTATGGCTGTTGAGCTGGTGGGGAGGAGGAGGCGGAATCCGAGGATGCTGAGGAGGAGTGAGAGTCCAGAAGGCATGATATGGTATCCTGGATGATGGGTTGTGGCGACGTATCATGTTATCGTGTAAATGTCTACATAATTCCTCTCTGACTATCAGATGTGATCTGTTATCAAGCACTTCCTATTTCTTTTGTAATTCTTGACTCAATGCCACCATAACATTGAGGTTGTCTGGAATATACGTGGATGAAGACTTCACAGTGTCCATGGCTAAGTTTGACATCAGGACTTGGACTGTTATCGCCTCTGAATCTGTGAACTAGATTCAATTTTGTCTGTCGATGTCCTCTGTTGATCAGGTGAGGCTTTTTGTTATCCATGCCTTGCTGTGGGATTTTGAACTGTCTGCAATCCCTTGACTATCCGTCTGCTGTATTAATGGCTCATCAGTCTTGGATTCATCGTGATTCTGGGGTGAGTCGGCACGCTGACGGCACTCTTGGATTACCCTGTGTTTTGTTCTGCCTTCCTCTCCACCTCCTTTCTTAGCACGGCAGCGGGTTTATCTGTACAAAGTTTTCCCCATAGGGTGTGACAGCCTAAAGTACTCTAGGCTGATGTACGGAGGGTTTTGCTCCCTCTTTTGCTCCTCCCTCATTTCTCTTTCACCTCTCTCTTTTGCTTTTCCCTCTTCCATTTTTTTTCTTCCCTTATCTTCTTCCCTGATTCAGCTCACTTGCTCTACTGTCACAAAGGCATCTAGTCTTTGGTTCATTGACAAGTCTGGCATCAGTCACGCTATCATCTTTTTCCGGCCTCAGTCTGAGGCTACAATATCTGGTTCTGATGGAAGTCCAGAGTATTTTCTACATCACTTAAAACGGAGGCTTTTTGTAGTCTTGATTTCATTAGTTTACATTGGAGTAAAGACAAGGATCCATGTAACCTTCAAAAAGAAATGCTGTATTACTCCTCCCAAGGTGATTGTCACACACACTCTGGACAATCGACATCTTGGCTTATCTGGCGGGCAAAATATTTATTTGTTGCAAAGCTGGTCCCTTTGATCTCTCGCTGACCGTTTGCTGAGATGCTGGAACACCATCCTTTGAGGATGGTGCTGTGTGTGTCTAATGTGGTTTATGGAGCTGTCTAATGCGATTCTTGATGTCGCTCGGGGTGTGTCGGCTGGAGTTGGCATCTTCAGAGTGGAATCGTGGCTGAACTGAACTCTCTAACACAACCTCCCAGGGGTCCTCCAGCTGCTCTGATAGAGCATTCCGACTTCCAGTCGAGGCAGGTGGTTGACCATTGGGGAGATGTTTCAGTGTCTTGTATTTTTGTGTCTGTGTTATCTCTATCATTTTCCAAGTTTTTAGATTGCTGGCATCATCTGCACAGGGTGTGGAGCTTCGTCGCCACCTCCCTCCTTCCTGAGATCACCTCGTGGGACTCAGCCAGCCAAGTTAGACTCTAAAATCCCCCTGTTCTCTAGATTCCTCATCACTATCTAGGAATTATCTTTCACGGACTGTTATTATGTTTTATAAATGGACAGGGCCAGGTCTTCATCTGGGCATGCCCACTTCCTGCTCATCAGTGGGGTTCACGGCGTCAGCCTGTACACAGGCAGACTCTCACGCTCGATCGCTCAAAAGCCTCCCGAGACGAGGAAGGGGCCTCTCCTGCTCACGGACACTCAGCTCAGCTCCTGGGGCTAATCCTAGAACCTAAGCTGCGCCCCATCCTGTCATCCTGCACCATGCGCCAGCTCAGGTCCCACCTCCCACCACTGCATTGTTTCGGGTTCCGCACTGGTGAGCCAGCAGGGGTGGCTGGAGATCAACAACTACCAGAACTCCTCATCTGTGCACTCAGGAATTCTTTTTCCTCAGTTCTCACAGGCAGGTAAACTGGGACATTATTCAGCGTCAATGCCGGGTAACCGGTAATTCTGAATGGCTTCACGAAAGACAAGCGCAGGAATCTTGCAAAGTTGGGAACTGATTAACTGGAACGGAGACAATGGTGGCGTAAGAAAGGACCAGAATATTCTTCTCGCACTCCGCTGGGCCTGGCCTGATGCATTTCCCGTTCTTCTGGTCAAATGATGTCAGACTCCTGTGAATGCCCAGGCCTACACATAGCCTCTGCCCCTCAGGGGACACGTAGACTGATGGAGAAGACTTTGACCGTACGATGAGTTGTCCAATAGTCATATTTTTTCGCTCTGTCTGATAATGTCGAGGCTTGATGAGGCAATTTGAAAGAGTCCCTTTCTGCAGCTGCATAACTGCCAGCCAGTTCTTCCCTGAATAATCATTGCTCTGTTTTATCAAGTATCTTCAATGGGGATTTTCCCTCAGCTAATTCTTCTGAAGTACTGAACTATTATGATCTATAGTCTCACTTGTGTGGAAAGGGCAGAGGAGGGGAGAGGATCAGCTAGAACTCTGTCAGCAGGTCAGGAGGCGCGACTTGACAACGAGGGATGGTGGAAGAGGTTGTGAGAATGCCTTTAGGCTCCTCAAGAGGTGGTTAGACAAATATATCGTCACCTCGCTCACTGCCACTCTCATTTAGGTTGCTGGGGGACTGTGGTTGACAAGAAATGACTTCCAGAGGACAGGACAGTTTCTGGTGATCCACTCGTTCGTCTGTGCTCAGTTGTGTGTGCAAAGGTTCTGTGTGACCTGTTCCACTGGTAGATTCTAGTTCACGGTCTGACTGAGGTTCGCTGGGTTTGGTTTATCCAGTTTGGGTTCTAATTTGTCCATAAGGCTGGACAGCGTGGCTAAGAAAGACAGGTGGTTTAGGGATGAGCCACTCGTTCGCTCTGGTGCTCGGTTATTATTGCAAGGTTTCTGTGTGACCGTTCCACTGGTAGATTCTAGTTCAGAATCTGACTGAGGTTCGCTGGGTTTAGGTTTATCAGAGTTTGGGTTCTGTGGTTGTCCATGGGCTGGTGCTTAATGGCTAAAGACAGGTGGTTTGGGATGATCCACTCGTTCATCTGTGCTCAGTTGTGTGTGCACAGGTTCTGTGTGACCTGTTCCACTGGTAGATTCTAGTTCAGGGTCTGACTGAGGTTCGCTGGGTTTAGGTTTATCCAGAGGTTTGGGTTCTATGTCGTTGTCCATGGGCTGGACAATGAAACTAGAAAGACAGGTGGTTTTCGGGATGATCCTTTCGTTCATCTGTGTAATTTGTGTGTGCACAGGTTCTGTCAGCGACTATGTTCCACTGGTAGATTCTGGTCCAGGGTCTGACTGAGTTCGCTGGATTTGGAGGTTTATCCAGGGTTTGGGTTCTATGTCCTTGTCCATGGGCTGGTTGTGTGGCTTCGAAAAGACAGGTGGTTTGGGGATGATCCGCTCGTTCATCTTCATGCTCAGTTGTGTGTACAAGTTCTGTGTGACCTGTTCCACTGGTAGATTCTAGTTCAGGGTCTGACTGAGGTTCGCTGGGTTTAGGTTTATCCAGAGGTTTGGGTTCTATGTCGTTGTCCATGGGCTGGACAGCAATGGCTTCAGAAAGACAGGTGGTTTTGGGATGATCCACTCGTTCATCTGTGCTCAGTTGTGTGTGCAAGGTTCTGTGTGACCTGTTCCACTGGTAGATTCTAGTTCAGGGTCTGACTGAGGTTCGCTGGGTTTGTCAGGGTTTGGGTTCTATGTAGTCCATGGGCTGGACAGCAGTAAGCTAGAAAGACGGTGGTTTTGGGATGATCCAGCTTGTTCCATACTGTGCTCAATTGTGTGTGAAAAGTTTCAGTTTGACCAGTTTCAGTGGTAGACCCCTGTTCAGTTTCTGTTTGGATGTCAGTCGAATCAAGTGCATCCATGGATGTGGGTTCTGGTGATTGCGCATGTCTCTCAGTGCTGTATAGACGTTCATCTTCCTCCCCATTATAGGAGGCAGAATCTAATGAGTCATCTGTATCATCTTGAAAACAGAAGGATTCATCAACCTCATTGATAGATATCTCTGAAAGTGAATGAAGGAACGATGATGAGCTATCCTCAGCTGTAGGATCCTCCACTGCTTTGCTATCACACTCCTCCTCATTATCTTCCTGCTCTTCTTCTTCCTCCTCCAGCTCTTCCACCACTTTCACCACCTCCTTAGCTTCCTCACCTACCGCCTCTTCTTACGGTGATCACTTTCATCATAAAATACACATTCAGCTTTTCATCAGCAGCAGCAGCACCATTAGCATTGCCATCACCATCATCATCATAATCATAATCATCATCATCCTCGTCATCATCGTCATCATCACGTCGTCATCGTCTTCATCATCATCCATCATCATCTTCAGCATCTGCCTCCTCTTCACCTGCTGCATATGCATCAACATCCTTTCCTTCATTTCTGTCATGAACTTCTATTTCATTCTCTTCCTCTGTGGGGAAGAGAGTGATTTCCATTGAATCAGCCTTAAAGATAAGGCTGGTGGAGGGGAAGGAGATGAGGGAGGCAGGGATCATCCTTTCCTCCTCTGGTATATCATCAGCACAGGCTGCCTGGGAGAGCATGAAAGAACTGGGGCCAAGCCTATCAAAGGCTCCGGGACAGAAGGCATCCAGGGGGGTAAGAGGTGAGTCAGGGCTAAGGCTGGATGATGCCATGGTCATGTTCTCTGTGTCAGGAGTCAAGGCAGTAGAGGGTAGGTGTGGGTGGTCCTCCATCTGGCCATAATGTTCCTCTGATACACATGCCTCCAGTTGCAGCTTCAGGCCTGTCTGAATGGGTCCAGAGTACTCTACTCTCCCTGAGCCAGCTTCTTCCAGTGGACAGAGTGAGCTTTCAGACTCTCCTCCATCCTCCTGGGAGTCACTGCTACGGCTGCTACTGCTCCTTTGAGGGGATGTATCCTCAGTCACCCAGCATGGACGACAACTGTCTCTGGAAATCTTGATCTCTTCACCTTTTAGAGCCTCCTCCTCCTCAAGGATCACTGACCCTGTAATACCTATCCGTGAATTCATGACAATATCCTCAGGATGGTACAGGCAGACATCCCCTGCTCTTTCCTCCTCCCGTTCTGGTCCCACTTGTCCTTTGTCCTCCCCAACTTCATCTCCAATTTCTGATAAGGAGCCCACAAAGCAAGCAGGGGCCTCCTGTGCTTCTTCTGTAAGGAGGAGATTGGGAGAGGTGGAGGGGGAGGTGGAAGATGTATAAGATGAGGTCCAGCTGCCTCCCTCTGCTGTAATATAAGAGCCAGAGGGAGAGGTGAGAGGGGAACAGAGGTCCTCACTGTCTGAGGGAGAGCCAGGGGAAAGTGGGCAGGCTGGAGAGCCAGGATATGAATGATGTTTAAGGTGCGAAGAGCGGGAAGCCATTTTGATTGGGGTGGAAGGAGCAGTATAATACAGGTCGGGGTCAAGAGATGAGGGCACACCCACTCGCAGAGGGTCAACAGCATAGGCTGGTTCAGAGAAGGACAAAGCAACTGGACAAGCCAGCTCAGAAAAAGAGAGGGAAGGCACTTCGTTTTGAGAGAGGGTTTGACCCTCTTCCTGGTTGTCTATCAAACTGGCATCAGTTGTGACAGGCTCTGGGGAGGATGAGGAAAGGAGTAGGGGCTTGTGAAAAGGGGAAGGTAGTGTGGTAGGGGGCTGTACAGGGTCTTTTTGCTGATCCTGCTGTTCTTTAGGGCTTTGTGTTTGGATTTCCTCTTTGCTAGTTTCCAGCTGGGTCTCTTTTGCTTGTGCCTGAGGATCTGAAGAGCTTGGGATAGCTGTCAAAGGGATAGCCTGACCACTTGGCTCAATCAGGGGTTTCTCTTTCTGGGTCTCTGTTGTTTTGAGCAGTGTCTCTTGACCCATCACAACCCTTGTGTCAATGGTCTGTGGCTCTTGGTAGTCACTCTCCACCTCAGAACCAGTCAGGACCTGGGAATAACACATTATACATACATATTAAGGTATGGTAGCATATCTGCGCTAAAACTGAAAATATGTGCATAAACACATAACACACACCTTGATTCTCTCCATCTTAACAGGGACATGGCGGCCACATGGTCCATGACCACCTAACTTTCCAGACAATCTTGGCGTGGTGGCGTTGCGATGGTCAGAGCCTTCAGGTTGAGGTCTTGGAGTACCAGTGGAGCTAGGTGTTACATGAAATAATCTTGGTCCGAATGGAGAGGTGCATGCTGGGAGAAGCTTTTGAGGAGTGCTGGGAGAAGGGCTAGAACCACTATCACTAGGGGAGGAGCCACTGTCACTTGGGGTGGAGTCAGTAGATGGGTGTCTGGTCATGTCTGAAAACAGAAAAAGCAATGTAAAATAACAGTTTAAATAGATGGAAGGAGCAGTTGCATTAAAACCTTTGAATTGGAAGGGGGGGGGGGGGGGGGGGGGGGTATACTTTGACAAATTTGTGGCAAATTTTAACTGTAATGAGGATTTAACAATACAGCTGTGGCACTTGACATGATGTGGAGGGTTTCATCTTCTTTAGTGTGCCTTTTTATCTCTTTGGTTGAATTTTACTTTTCATCTTTCTCACACTAACTTGGCGAGAGCTACAAAAATGTCCCCTAAATGCCAGTCAGTGGATTAAACAAATATCTGTCAGCTCTGTATGTCACTCTGACAGTACAAATGCCTTTAGAAAGCAAAGACTGAAAACAAAGACCATTAGATGGCTGTTTGGGATGTTTTTTGTTGTTGTTTTAAAAAAAAACATTTTTTTTTTTTTTTTTTGAAACTGACTAATTCTGCCTGTTGTGGTATACAACACTCAAAACATGGAAGTGGAACACAATGCTTCTCTACATACACTACAGTAGCTTACCTTACCTCTCAGAGTTTGTCTGTCTTTCTCTCTTTCTCTATCAACATGCACAATTTCACAATTTGCCAGAGGCAAAAGGAACTCTTTTTGAATTACAGTGTTCTCTGTCCTCTTGTCCTTCTAGACCATGCTATCATCTTTATAACTGTCATCAGGAATTTGGAAATCACTGAGATAAAATGACAGGATGAATGAATGAAATTGGGTCAGGGCAGTGTTGAGGGAGTCTCATGTATGAGCAAGGAAGGGAAAGCAAATGGAGGGAGGAGATGGGATAAAAGACTGTATTCTTCACTTGTTTCAGTTCCACTGATTATCTTTAATGATTTTGTTATGTCGAATTGATTACAACAATACAACACTATACATTCACTGAAATATCCCTAGAGGATGTGATGTAAGCTTCTTTCTCTATAACACAGAGGGAGGGAACAGAACCTTCATTTGCTCTCTCAACTGGGCCATTGCCACGGTGACCTCAATCCACATGCTGATTGGCCATTTTAACACACAAGTGGCTCAGCTTGGTGCCTGCTACAAACACACACACACCCTCAGACACACATATAGATATTTGCTCTGCCAGGAGGCCAGATATCAGTTATTAATTCACTCTCTGTTCTGCAGCTGCTCCTTTGTCTCACTCCTTCAAATTTCTCTCTAAACCTTGTCCTGTCTAATCCTCTCCACAGTCCTGCTTTATCCATGAGTATATATAGCTGCCTCTCCTTGTTTTACTTTTAGCTGTGACTCTTGGTTTCCTTCTCTCGCCTCCATGTTCTGTTTTTTTCCTTTGCAAATAGTATAACTCCTTAGCCTCTCCTCCCTCGCTGCTCTCATGCCCTACCCATGGTGGTGGCGGATGCAAGCATCAGCACTTAGCAGCTCTGCCTTATTACTGCCCCAATAACAAGCTCTAGGTGTGTTTGTGTGTGTGCTGAGTCATGCCTCAGACACTAAAACGTGCCACTAATCAGGGAGATACTCAGAGATGCACCCCCCTTACATATAATCATTTCCTTTCTAATAAAAAGGCATCTTGCCTATACTTACAGATAATAGAGCAAAATAATTAACACATTTAGAGATACTATGTCCTCTTCCTTTATATGCTATTACTTGGAGTCAAATGTAAGGACTGCTTAATGTGGAAACTGCTGTGTTGCTAGGCTTCTAAATAAGCCAGTGGCATGTATTATGTCTGTTAGCCTACGGTAATTGTCAGTCCCTGTCTTTTAGCTGTAGATTCAGTGCTGCAAATAGTCGAAGGATGCCTGCCTCTCTTCCCCAGCTTTGGAGTCTCCTCTGGGGGAGTGCAGTGAAACTGAGCACCAGGCTTGCTGTACAAGGAGTAGGCCGCAGCAAGCTGATCAGACTGGAGCTGCGTCACAGAGGCTGCAGCGCTGTCAGCCCCAGCGGGCAGCCTCTTATTTCAGCTACTGCTCTGACTGAGCTACGAAAAAAAGACACCCCAACAGTCTCATGTGCTTTCTCGTCTTTGTCTTCATCTGCCCCTCCTCTTGTTAGTCATTATCACTTCTCTAACCTCTCCTTTTTCATCAACAATGTGCCAGAATACAAGCTGTAACCAGAGCATCCGACACCTCTCTCTCCTCCCTCCTCTGCTGAGATTCAGGCCATGAAAGCTTAAAATAATCTCAGGTCTAAGAACAGATCAGGGTAATGATGAAGTTAAAGCACTAATACACTGTATCTAAAATGGCAAATCACTGTAAACCACTTCCAGCAGAGGGGAGGCAGGGAGCTTTCTGACTAATAGGTTATTCATCATCACTGTCAGGTATTTACAATAGTATACCCTGTACTCATGAAAACTACTGGATATTATGCAATAATTGTCAGAGACACTGTATTCACAAGACTTTGCTCCAATGAGGACATTTTCTCTCTGCTCATTATTACCCAACTAATTAAGGGGACATTAATAAAATCTTGATCCTCCCAATCTCTCATCTGCACTGACCCGACCTCACCTACTCCCATTGCTCTTTCATAATTTTTGCTTAATTACTTATTTCATAATTTTACAACGTCAAACAGATCAGCAACACGAGCAGTAACTGACAAAACAGTTGGAAATATAAAAGACAGAAGCCCTTGTTCTTGTTTGTGTGTTCCTACAGAGTGCTCTGCCATGCTGCTGTGTCATGTTCCTGCTGAGGCTGGGGGGAAGGGAGGAGCCACTCTACACTGTCCTCACAGCTTGCAAAACTGATGGAGAGATGTGGATGTGGATGCGGATGGAGGGGGCACTGGGGCTGAAGATGGGGTAGCAGGAGGAGGGAGATGGGTGAGGAGGCCAGAGGTAGGGTGGGGGGTTAGACAGGACTGGGATTCTGATGACAACGTTAGCTGGGCAATTGCACAGAAGTCAACAGAGCATTTTGACAGGATATTGTTTGCGAGTTGGGTTTTAGTGTTGAGGAGTATGTAGAGATGGAGTGGGAGTTGACAGCTTTGGGGTGGAGGCTTTGGGGAGGCTGGGAGCTGGGAGGCAACATGCGGTTTAGTGAGAAGGCTAACGTGCCGCTGAATCACTGCTTACTCATTGCACATGTCAACAGACATATATGACCCATGTTTAAAGTGGCTGTTCCCCACATGGCAGTGTAAAGTAGATTGTATTTATCTGACAGTCTATTACAGTCTTACTGGCCCAGAAGTCACTATATATGTGCCATGCTCTCCATGCTGCTAACTCTCCCCTTTCTCCCCTCCTGCCCCAAACAATTTAACACTATCTACTCACTCTACATACACTGTCTTTATTCTGTCTTCCAAATTACGCCCCGCTTTCTATCTTCGATCATATCTACCTGCTTAATTACATACTCATTCCCCCCTTTCCATCCCAAGCCCCAGAGGTCCTACCTGGTCCAGGGAGCCCTGTCTCCTCAGCTCCCTGCTCTGGATGCTTGTCGTCGGGGACAGATCTGTGAGTGCTCTCCCCCGGCATGCTTCTCGCTGGCTCTCTTTGACTCTGACGCAACAATAAACCATACAGCCGGAACAGACAAGGTGAACACGGAGAGGGAGAGAGAGAGTGAGAAAGCAGAAGAAGGGTAGGAGGGGAGAAGGGGGGGGGGGTGGGCCTGAATGCTCAGCGACCCAACACTCAGATCTTCCCCGCAGCACGTGTCTGTCTGTGTGTGTGTGTGTGTTTGTGTATGAGGCAGAATGAGACAGACAGAGAGGGAGAGTGAGAGATGGGAGTATACGCCGGTCTCTCTCTGTGGTGCAGCACAGTGATGCTGCTGCTGTGGGCGTGTGTTTTAGAGCCTCATGATCCAGTTCATTTGAATATGTGTGTCTAAGTGTGTGTGTGTGTGTGTGTACAATCTAAGAGGGAGCTGTAGTATTCTTGATGCCCAACCCCCCATCTTCCCTCCCATCCTTCCTCCCTGTATCTTTCTCTCCCTTTCCTCTGCCCCACCTCCTTCTCTCCCAGCCAAGCAATGACTGGATCTTGGGAGGTGATGTCAGCAGATTTCCACTGCTCTCTCTCAGTGCTGCCCTCAACCTTGAGGGAAAGTAAAGGTACTGCAAAAACAAGAGGAAGATGGAGAAATCAGGAAGAAGAGACCAATTCAAGGAAAATGAAACAAACGGGGGAAAGAGAAATTTCAAACACTGACAGTCTAAAGGGCAAAAGCGAAACCTAAAAGTATTCCACTAATTATACCTTCTGCCCCCTGCTCTGATTGCATCTCCTCCCAACAGGGAGACATTTCCCTCGAGGGCAGCTAGAGCATCTGTCTCTGCCCCTCATCCTAGCCACCTCTCCAGCACTCTTGCTCGCTCTTCTCTGTTTTTCTCTACTCTCAGAGATAACAAGTGAGGGGAAAAAAAAGATGGGAATAGAAAGAGATAAAGGGGGCTGCAGCACTGAGTCAAATGATTAGGAATGGTTGTTTCCATGACAACCCAAAACTTCCCATCATAGAGTGCCAGCTCAGCAGAAGTGATTGCCGCTTTACTGGATAATGTCTAATAGCCTTCTTCAAATCCAGTTCACGTCAACAAATACAGTTGCTGATAAGCTCCCAGCTTATAGAAAGAAAAAGGTGTTTGTGAGTTCTCAACTCACATTATCCTCTCAGGTTGTAGGTGTCCTGAGGACAGCAGCACTTCTCAGATATCAGTCAGAGGCAGAGTAGGAACATTCTGAATGGCATATCACCATTTCATTTAATAATACTGATTTTTCATTTGATGTATTGGGAAACAATGAGGTTCATTCATTTCCTTGATTAACTAAAGGGAATTTTCCAATGGGAAATATTTCCATATCTTTTGTTACTTAAGTCTTGTCTGAACATGCTGGCTGCACCTGCACAGCGCTAACCCCTCAGAAAGGGAAAGTGCGACCAGGAAGTGCTAGTTGGGCTCTCTGTCAACAGTCCATCAATCGATCCATTAATCCCTGAATATCGGGAAGAATGAGGCAGGCATCATGCCTCTGAATCATGTGATGGTTCATCAGAGTAACAATTCGTTTTCATGTTTGTTCTCTCTTGTTACCTCATTTACCATCCTGGCTTTGTATCATCCTTTAGCTCCCACTCAGTTTAACTCATTTTCTCTCCTCTGCCCTGGCTCGCATTAGTCAGTCTTCTTCTTTCTGCCACTTAGCAGCCACTGATGTCAGAGTGCTGCTGCTGCCCATGATGTTGTGTAAGCAGTTTCAGGTCAGCCAAGGGTTCACCTGAGAATCTTACCCTGTCTCTCCATGATAATGCAGTTCTTGAACAAAAAAGCATGCACTTGAATGATAGATAAAGCATGCAATTTCAAAATATACATTCAAATAAATTCAAGACTACTTGAAGAAATTATACATTTAAACATAGCTTTGCTTTTGATTTCCACTTGCTAATCAAAGTTGGGCAGCTGAAAGGGCATAAATTACTTAAGCTCTGGATGAACACAATAACAAACGAGTCTTTGCTGATCCTATAAATACTTGCTAAAAATACTAATGCACTTTCCACACACCAGTATGCCAAAGAGGTGTGCAAACTAGCTGGTAGATGTGCAATGAAGCATCCTCGTTCTGAATATCTCACCAAACACAAACTAATGCACACTGAGTACCAGTTGAAAAAATGTATTAGAGATGCCCCCACACCCTGAATCTGAATCGTGATAGTTAATCTCATGAGAATTAAAAAACAAAACTGAGAACAAAAACAGCAATAAAACAATTTATTCCATGAAATGATGATTCCACACACATTCACAGATATATTTAAGTTATTCCAATCTATTCACACATGCTGATACTGAGCCCAACACTCTGACCAAAATTCTACAAATGGCCCAGGTGCTTCTGCTCTGACATGTCAAGACTTTTCCTTAATCATATCATTTCTCCTGAACAATTTGTTGCTGTGTTTATTTCTGTCTCTCTCTGGCTCCAAAACTCTTGCTTGTCATCACCATGGAAACAGGGAAAGCCCCACATGTTGCCAAGGAGACCAGAGTAAAAATATGGTTTTTCTTTTTATTTATTTGTTTTCGCTGACAAAGTATGAGAGAGCTTTTCTGCAGTGCTGCTCCTTTCTAAGTGTGAACGTGGGTGTATGTGTGTATTCCCTGTGGTCCCATTTGGTTGGGAAAGCGCTAATTTAGCTGAGTTTGCAAATTTTGATCAAGAGTTTGCCCAGTTCACTTGGCCATGTCCTCTGCCACAGCTTTCCCCCATTTTATCCTTCAGGTACGCCAGTTTTTGCCAGTCTGTCTTCAACTCCAGCCATTCATAATAGGGCACCTAGAAGAGGACAAAAAGGATGGATTTATAAAACATTTCTTTAAAGAGCTGATGAGCGAATCCCTCCTTATTACCAAAACGCTGTGAGTGCTTAAGAAGTGAACTCAATGGAAAAATAATTTTATTGTCATATATTTAAAAACACTTTAGAAAAAGGGACATAATGCTGTTTTTTTTGGTCTTAGGTAGAAATAGTTTTTCAGTTGTCACATCCTGCAACACTGCAGACCTGAGAGGCAAATGATGCTGCTATTGGTTCAGGAGATTGTCCTAGATGAGAGCGAGAGTGTTTGGATTGGCCTAGATGAGGCAGAGCTGCGGCTGGAGCTCTATTTATACCACAGACTGCAGCGGGACCCACCTGACTCTCAGCTCTACTAAAGTATTAGGTCCTTGTTTGCATAGCCTTAACCTGTCAGATTCAGCAACAGCAGCAGGGCTATTTCTCTGCCTCTGCTCCTGAAATGTTGCTCACTATCAAACACATCAGAAAAATTATTTTTCAGTTGGTGTGCAATGAAAAGCTGATTTGGAAACCAAAAAACTCAGTTCATCCTATATTGAGAAAATAATACTTACTATTTTTTTTAAAAAAAGCATCTGAAGTACATAAACAACCATCACAGACACTGCTACAAAATTCTTCCTACCTCCACTGTGATGAAGCCAGCCAACTGAAGATGTCGCTTCATCATGACAAACCGCCCCAGAAGGTCTCTACTCTTTGAGCCAAAGTTGGGAAATTCCCAAGCAATGAAAGCAATTCTGAAAAAAAACAAAAAACAGATGCAGATGAAAGAAAGTAAAATGACATAAAAGAAAAAAAATCTTTAACAGCATAGGCCCACTTGATTCTCTTCTATGACTCACCGCCGTGCCCCTGCAGGTAAAGCCTGGTTTCCCTCTCCAGTGGGTAAATGAGGGGCTTTCAGCATTGACAGGTCAACTGTTTTGTTGTCACAATCCACGACCAGCTCACCGTCTGCTCAGAAAAGGGCAGTCAGTTGTAAAAAGAGTTGTGTTAAATATTGCTTTCAGAGCAGAAGTCCAGGAACAGACATGATCTGACAGTATATTTCTGGGCTACTTTGGTCTTCTTACCAATAGTCCATCCATACACAGTGTCAACCCCAGTGCGAAGGGCCTCTGTCCTCCCGCCCACCAAACTCTGTAACGTCTCTCTTAGGCTGCTCTGTATGGGGGAGATGTTGGCTGGGACTACTGGGATAATCAAGGAGGATGGAACATTAGAATCTGAGGAACCTTGATGCTCCAAGTGGAGAGTAGCAGCAATGTGGAGGAGCTTCAGTCGATAACTCTCCACTCGAACTGCACTGCCCTCTGTATACAGAAAAAAACAAAAACACAAAAGATAGAAGGAATAAGTGCTGGAAACCCTCTGGCAAGAAGAATGTTTTTGTAGTCTATGCTATGTTACATATTGGAACAAAGTAGGATTAATGTGCCTTTCTAATCACAAATCCATTAGTACTGCACTGCCATCTACTGAGTCAGAGTGGAATTTTGTCCTTCAGTTCCCAGACTGCTGAGAAACACCACTTTATTTCTAAAAAAAAGGCATAAATGAGTCATATCGTATCTATGGTCCCAAACAAAGTATCACCCACACTTCACCACCTAATAAGTACAATAAAATGAGAATGCCTGATGCAGGACAAAAGTACTGACTCATTTCATTTAAACCATACTGTCACTGTGGGCCCTGTGAGAATAGTGATATATATTTCAGTTCCAAGAGCCCAAGGTGGCTAGTTTAAATTCTTTTTGACTAACTCTGCAAAACCCAATACATTCAAATTACAATGATGAAATACTGCTTAATGATCATTTTGACCACCTGATTAGGTGTACTAGTGTCACTTTCTATTGTTTGAGTCTCAAGACTAGGTATCTGAACCACTTTTGCCAGCTTCTCCCAAAATGCCCCCCCGCCCCCAGCTGTATGTCTTACCTGACAGTTTTTCAATGTGATTTTGTTGTGTGAGGGGGATGAGATAGTGGGGCTTTGCCTGCTGCAGCACACACAGAGACCAAACCACATCTGTTGCCTGGAAGGGCTCCAGGCCAGACAGAGACTTCTCCATCACAGAGTGCATCTTTATACAAAATGGCACACACAGAGAATACACTCAAGGTAGGAAGTAGAGGCAAGCATGTAAAGTCAACAGACTTTGATGGCATTAGTACCTTGCTAAAGAACTCCTCTCCTTTGCTAGGCTGGAAGCCCAGTCTGGCAAAAGTCATGAGTAGACTACAAAGCTGAGGTGTACTGTACTTGTTTGCTGTGCAGTGCTGGTGAGAAAATGTACAAAGACAAAGTTGCACAGTAAGTTAGAGTGTTTTCTTACTATATTAGTTTGTCTAAAATTAGAGATAAAGCACTTTTCAAAAGCAACTCAATTAGCATTAGTCTTAGGTATATGACTGACCTCAGCAAAGGCTTCAAAGAGAGGGATGTGGAGCCATTTCAGGTAGCCCAGTGATTTAGCACAGCGTGTGACATCAGCAGAGCTGAGCTCAGGGACTCTGGGCAACAACTCGGAGGCCATTCGCTGAAATACCTGAGAATGATGGAAACTCAGCTTCCCTACAGAAAGGCAAAGACAACAATGATGCTGTTAGTGCTTCTGATTTGCACTACACACTTCACTGGTCTAGCTTGAAACTTGTCCCAGGTTAATTTGGTCTATGCAAATGATAGAGCATATCTTATAATGATAAGTGTCATTACCATAAGCAAAAGCCAAGTCCATTATAAGTGGAGTGGTGAACTCTGACGATGGCTTCTGCAGAAGATGATAGGACAGAGCTCTGAGCAGTGAGACACTTCTACGGCTCTGAGTTGCCAAAGACACACAGACTTTGCGGATGTCTTCTGTGGAAAAACTCTCGGCGAACTCCAAAGCCTGCAAGAGATCGAGGAAGAGGGTTATCAGTAAGGTGTAGGATTATGGATGAACAGTACCAACATCCACTGGAGTTCTTACAGGCTGAATTATGCTCAATAAGAAATCTCTTCAACGGTAGTTTGATGTTTATGTTATTAAGATGTCTTTTTTAGAATGTTCAATTAACTGTGTTCAGTGGTGATGATGAAAGTTTTTAGCTCTAATACCTTATCCTCTAATCTGTCCATTAAGGTGGGTGACATGCGTTTTCCTCTGCCAATCAGTGCAGTGACAGACTTAGTGTCAGCAATTTCAGTCCAGCGCAGTTCCAGGTGTTTTAATGCAGCATTCACTATTGCCACATCCTGCTGTCCCGTCCTAAATGCGCCCCAGTCCGTCAGGTAGCACAGCTGCTTGTATGTTAGCCTGCGCACTCGCCATAGGACCTCTGTCTGGACAGAACTGAGTACTGAATCAGTGGAAGGCACACCCATCAGCCAGAGAGCTCGCAAGGCAGACACTAGATTGCCGTTCCACACCATAGACACCTGAAAGAAAAACATTCACAGAAATGAGTACCTGATCTTAACAAGCACAACGATGACAGCGCTAGTTCACCCCTGTATCTGGTGTCCTTACCTGCTTAACTAAGGTACCCATCATATCCACTAGTCTTGGATCCACCATCAGTTCATTAAAGTTGCCCTTCATCTGTAGCACCAACAGAGTCCACTTCATCAGGGCTTTAGCAGCTTGATCACCATTTCCTCCATGCTCTTTCCAGGCCAGCAGGACGTCCTCTGGAACTGCTGCCTTTTCCAACAACTCGTCCAGCTCGGTGAGTGTGGGCATGGTTGGAAAGGCGTCGTCCTTGGTAACTGTCTTTCCCTGACACATTAACCTCTCTGTGACCTGTGGCCAGCCCTGAGCCCTCAGCATCTCTGCGGGCAAAGCCACAGGCGGAGGCAAGCGGGCGGCAGCAGCAGCAGCAGAAGCTGTAGCCTGAGAGGAGGCCCTGCAGAGCAGACGGGCATATCTGCCCAAAAGGCGGCAGGCCATTGCGTCAGTGAGACAAGACAGTGGCCAGAGGCGAAAGGGGAGAGAAAAGGTTCCTCACAATTCAACAGCCGGTGTCATCATCCCACATCCAAGCTAAAGAGGAGGTTGACAAAGTTAGAGAAGCATATAGGCAATAAGGTAAATTTTAATTTGATCAATTTAATCTAACAACACCGACACACAGTCAGATATTCGCCTTCATGTCTAACAAATGTTTAAACCATCTGTCATTGGCCACTGGTGATAGATACAGGTTGCTTGTGTTGTGTAATGGATGAAATGGTACTGGTTATGAAACCCATCACGAAGGCACTTATCTGTGGCAATCAATAACAATAACATTGCTACGCTAAGACCAGCTATACAGTATAATTGTATACTTGTAACTGTAACTGAAATGACACCTCTCCTGCTGTAAAGGTAATTTTACCGGAACCGGCAGCCATCAGAGTGGATGTATGTAACGCTAAATCCTGACCTTGTCGCGGAAAAGAGAAGCCCTATCACGCAGCCTGTGGCGCTTCATCTCGCTTCCTCTCAAAAGACTGAAAATTATCTGCAGAAGCAGAATGCAGACACAACTCACTGCCCTATTGATACGCGACTTACCTATAGATAACGATAACTTTGATGAAACGCTGTTCACATGGAGATATCTGTCAGACAGCGTCGCGGAGAAATGACGTCGCGGGACGGTATCACGTGATCGGTAGACGCAGCTGTAATTGGTTCGACTCTCCCGAAGAATGAGGTGATACGAAAATCACCGATAAAATGTTTTCCTCGGTGGTTTGTGTTTACGTTTATGTTTTTCCTCCAGTGGTTAATTTTTAGTTGAATAAGTAACCAAAGTAACTTAAACGAGTTTCTCATTTGCGAGGTAAGTAGCCTGGCTTACAGTCACAGCTCGCGTTACTACGGAGCCCCCCAGCGGCCATGTCGTGGCCTAGTGAAAAAATATTTAGGTAAGAATCCGTGGAATTGGATTAATAAACCGTGATTTTTATGCATGTAACACCTGGTCTGACAATAATGTACCCACACTGTAAGATAAAATAAGAATCTTAAAGTTTCACATCAACTATTTCATATTGCACCTCCATAAAGCTAGGCTACTCACAAGAGACAGAGTTTAAAGAATAAGATGCTGAGATATCCTTAGTCTCTTTCTTTTGTAGGTGACACTTAAAATTTTAAAACACATTATGTATTTGCCAGAGACTATACCCCTGCTACCCCAAATAATACACGTACATTCGGGTGAACACTTTAAGGGCAGCCATTGAAGTAAGTTGTGTGTGTGTGTGTGTGTGTGTGTGTTTCCTACGTGTTTATCCCTCTTGTCTGTGTCCATGTCTCACTCTTATGTTATCCCGTCATCAACCTGTCCCCCCAATAATGTGTAATTAGAGCTGATAAAATCAGGCTGATAACATTACTTTGATTATACTGTCAGTCTATTGTATACTGTTCAGTACAATATTGACTCTCTAAAACACAACTTATCTTCCCTGGCTGTTATTTGTCCAGTGTGTGCAACCTGTTCTGGGCAGGAACAGTTAAGGGACAGGGTGACCTTAGCTCTATTTTTTACTCATTATTTATCTATACAGAATAATATTTTATTATACAATTGATTGGAATCATGCTTTTTAGGTGAAATCATGTCCTTTGTTGTAGACTGTGGTATTTGAATTATTAAGTTATATATGTGTGTTTGGGTGGGATAATCCTTTGCCAAAAGGCTGTATTACTGATTACCTGGTATATTTTATGATCAATATTACTAGTGTAATGGTCCTCTCACTCACCCTCAATGGCCTAACACAGCAGAGGTGAGTGTTGCACCCGAATATCAGTGAACAATTGCATTCTTAGTGTTCTTGGTTAATCATTTACACCGCAGATTTTTGTTTCATTGAAAGTATAATCTGTGATACTGAAAGCCACCAAAACTCAAAGGTGGTTGGGGTGGAAACACCAGCTGGGCTTCACAACCAGACAACATGACAAATGAGGTGCACACACCTGCAGAGAGCAGTGTTTTAGTCAAAGGTGGTGGTTGTCAAGGTAGACAGAGGAGGGTATGGGTTCAGGCAGAAGGAGTGTGTGTGGTCATCAGACTAATCACACAGCCAGTTAGCCTGCAGGAGGAGGAGGAGGAGGAAACCCAACCTCAGTAGACACACTGACACCATTAACCTGCCTCTGTGGCTGAGGCTACCTGCTATAGCTCTGCTGATGAGCTGGGATTGGCAGCAGGTGTGATAACTGATTAACTCCAGCTGCAGGCAATTTTCTCCCCGACGTCCTCTCTCTTTGTATTTGTCTTTATGGTGCTGCAGGGCATGTCTGATCTAGTGGCACAGCTGTCAGGCTGTGGATTGTGCGTGCTGGTTTTGAGTTCTTCTGTTTTCTTTCCCATGGGTGTATTTGACCATCAGCTCATAGACATATGGCTGCAGTAAAGATGGCTAATGTTCCCTGGACTAATAGAGCCACCCTCTCTCACTTAATGCTTATTATATTAAGGCTGTCAATCCCATGCAGTGCAATGTCAGTCAGACTGGTAGGAATGACATTGGTTTGTTTTAACCTTCACTGCTCCTTCCTCCAATCAGTTTATCAGGAAAAGAAACGTGCGGTGGAGAGATAAGAGATACCAGAGAAACATTAGCCTACGCATAGCTTGTGATATGAGTGTATTTATGTGTGTATGTGCTGTGTGTGACCTGACTAGGGGTGACATTGTTGCTACTTGAGGTACCATTTTACGCAGATCGTCATATTTAAGTGCGTGTGTGTGTGTCCAGAGGTGTTTGTACGCATGTGTGCATAAAAAGGGGAGTTTCGGGTATAAAAGGCTTTTCCTGAAAATTTGTCCTGTTTCTGACCATTGTGTGTGTGTATGTGTGTGTGGGAGAGAGGGAGAGAGAGTGAGAGAGGGAGAAACCGGGTGTATGTTTGGG
>BRZM01001852.1:0-10128 GCA_033238685.1 Lates japonicus
AGAGATTATGCATGAAACCCCAGTGTGTAATTTTCCCTCTCTCCTTGTCCACCACCAAATTGTTAGTAGTTCATCATTAGCAAGGAACTTTTGCATTTCCATTTGTCTTTCTGTACGGGCCATGATGTGATTAATGCGGGCCTTGATTCATTAGTTTATCATCAATGTGGTTTTAACTGATCACTACAGATCCATCATGCACTCCACTGGGCCCTGCAGTGTAGATAAACACTCAGCATGCTCAGAAAGGCTATCTACAGATGTATTTTGGTTGGCTCTTATAGGGGGCGGGGGCACATAACTCACAATGCCAACGACCCCAGCCCACCACTCTCAATGAGCAGCTATTGTATGTCTGTGCCTGAGAACACCCAGCTATTACAGTGTCATCACATTCATTTGTTAAAAAAAAAAATTAAAAAAAAGGGAGTAACTCCCCATAAATACCCAGCCACCCAAAATATATGCTGGGATAGAAAAAGAGAGCTTATAATTAAGTACTCATGATGCAGTGAAGAAAAGTTCCACTGCTGGGCTTCATAATAACAATTGTCACTAAGTAAGAACAGTGAAAGAATGGGAAACATTGGCTTAGGAAGTCTCAAGCTATTGGGATGATTGCGCATGTCAGCATTCTGCCAAGTAATGAAAAACTACAGACCTGAAGTCCACTCTGTGAAAATAATACTGAACCAAAAGAAACTTTGCTAAAAGAAAACAAAAAAACTCAAAACTCAAACTCAAAAAACACAGTTTTAAGAGTAGTGCTTCAACAGCTGGCTAAATGAGTAAAGCTAGCTGGCTTGCTAGTTATTCAGTTTAACTTAAGTGAATATTGACATAGTTACAGGCTAATGTTCAAGATCAAATAGGTGACTGCACATTATTTATCATTACCTTTGTAAGACCAACAGAAGTTCAGTTTGAGCAGCAAAAACAAAAAAGACTTTGTTACTGCATTTAAACCTGAATGGATTTTTTTAAACATTGTCATTTAAGCACCTTATGAGGTCGATGTGGCAAACATGCTAGCAAACAATTGCCAATTTACATGTCCAGCAGAAACAGAGCAACATTAGCATACATTTGAAGTTGTGTTTATGGCCACCTGATGAATTTAAATCCAATATTAACTCTCCTTTTAATTGTGTTTTGGTCTCCACCAAATTCCTGAGAAAAACATCTGGCTCTTCAGCTGCTAAATGCTCCACTATGTTCGCAAGCTAGTCAGTAACTTTGGACTTTTCGCCTGACAACAGTCGTATACTACTACTTCAAGCAGGGTTGATGAGAGTAATGAGCCTGAACCACAACAGAAACATTGCCGGCCATTAAACCAAAACAATGAGCTGAAAGATGCTAAAGCTCAGAACTAAATAAAACTAGAGTCAGAAAACTACACCTTGTTTTTAAGTTCTGCTTAAACACAAGCCACACTTTTCTCAGTACACACAGCCATTGGATCCATATAAAAATATTCATTGGCGCAGCTTTAAACTCAAGAATTTCAATCTAATTTCTCGACAACTTTAAATTTTATGCTTAATGACAATATATTTTAGGAATAATTTTGATACTTGGCTAATAATTCATAACAATTACTTCATTAGTCATTATTCTATTTAACTGAAATTGCCTTCATTTGGATGGTGTCTTTAAGGAAGAGGGAGAAAAGTCAAAAATTACGATACTTAATTATACTAAATATATAGATATAGATATACTTTAGACTTTTAGTTGTACTTTGATGCATAAAAATACATGTGAAATACTGCTAATGCACAGTTCATCTGTGAAACAGTTGTCATTTGCATTGTCACTACAACAGGTTGACCTAAAATAAGGCCTGCCAACATGTCTGACCCTGACCACTGACCCAACCCAACTATGTTAATTATACCATTTATAAGGGGGAATTTTGACTCCACATTAACCAGCTATAATTGTTGCCACTATCAGCAAATGGCATGATCAGAAATGTGATGTGTTTATGTTTTGGAAAGATATGAGATTATCTATCTTATCTTTTAAATAATAATTGTCTTTAAATTGCAAGCTGCTATAATTAATAAAAAAATACTCTCAGCTCCTATTCTGATCTTCAGATGTACAGCTACACATTCAGTGAAGACAGGGAGCAGTAGATTCAGACATCCACTTCCCTACAGCTGTTAACGGTTTCAAAGGCAAAAATACAATGAAATTAAAGAATTACAATTAAACAGGAATAGAGTGACAGAACTTCAGTGTTTAGACTCACACTGAACCACATGGAGTTCCATTAGAATTACTGACTTCAGAAAACATCTTTTCAGTCATTTTTGTGACTCTTGAAAACAAACTTGGGCAAGCCACACTTCACTGAAATATATTTAACTTGTGTTTCACCTGAGTAAGAGAAAAGCATTTCAACATATATGACAGTTGATCATATTGCTCTAGAAACTTTGCCTGCCTGAGGAGGGCATGGTATTTTGCCCTATACAGCATTTCTGAGAATAGTGGCCAGTCAGAGGCAAATTTGTCATATTATGATGCACAAGGACATGTTTTTCTTTCTCAACTAATAAACCCCTGTTGTGTACAAGTCAGTAAGTTGTGAGTTAACCTTTCTTGTAATGACGGCAGCATTTCAACCAAGCAACACTTTGCTCCATTTTTGTCTCTCAGTGGCTCCACACACTCAGTACAGTAATTCATTTTTTTCAAATTAGAAATTTCTTTGCAGGCTGTGTATTAATTTTTAGAAAGAACAAATTTAGTGTTTACAAAATGTCACATTTAGTGCCAAGAGCAACAAAGGCAATCATGTAAACTTACCTGGTCTTGTATTTTTTCAACTGTGAAAAACCTAAGCTAAAATAAACTTGTCTTTATGAAGAGAATGAAGCATCAATATACTACAGAGCGACTTATGATACCATTGTAGTCAACTAGCTAAGCCCTGGATGAACACATTATATTTGTCAAAACTGAACAGAATTGATGTCTTTAGCCTTGGAAAGACTAACTGTGATAACTTTCTCATTCTCGTGTTTCTCTTAACAGTCTGTACTGTCCCATTTACACACACAAAGTAAAAATGAATGTTTAACTTCACGTTCAAAAAAGCAACATTCAGCCAGACAGCCCAATGAGACACTGATAAAGGAAATGCAAATAGAATTGCAATGGAACTTAATAATAAAAATAAATAAAGTAGGTTGTACAAAAACTTCAGCACAATAATGGCTATATTTTAGATCACGCACAGTTCAGTTATAATTACAATTATTTCAATGATTGCACTAAATGTTAGACTTGAACTATAAAGACTAAAAGGACAGTGTCTTTCATAAAAGGCGCAAGCCAGTCAATGAAATTAGATTTTGCCATTAACAGAAACATCAGTCATATTCAGCTTGTACAAGAGATGAAGTTCACAATCAATGTGAAGGAGAAAAGATGAACCTTCAAAATGCAGTAATTGTGCTAGAGAGAGATAAAGTTTATGAATTGCCTGAAATTAAACAAATGTCCACAGATATTTCTTTCCAAAGAAAAAATCGAGAGGCCAATATGAGAGAGCATAAGGGCTTCAGTTACCTCAAACTTCACCTCAAAAGTCAAGATAAATGCAGAGAATGAGGAAGATCTAATATAATTGGCCATAACAGAAAGACCTTGGGTATTTTGTCTCTAAAAGCCAGGCAAATGAATGCAGAGCTTTGAATTAGAGGGGTTCATCTGCTTCATATCTGCTTTCACTGCCCCTATCTTTTATCTCAACCTTGTGTGAAAAGGATTTAATTGATTTTAGAAGTCAAATTTTCTGATGAATGTCTATACAGAATAAAGACAGAATGCTGTGCCCTCACCTTATTTATAGTTGACCCCTGAAAGGATGCAGTCTCTGAGGAGTGAGTGTTGACAAGTAAACACTGGAGAGGTTACATGTGGATGTGAAGGTGAACAACAGGCGATATTCAATGGTCCTACAATAGCCCTCTCTTTTTCCAGTGAAATGTTGGAGGGAGAATAAAGCTGTGTCTCCGCACAGGGAAAGTTGCTAGTCAGGTGAGAGCATTCCACATGAAAACACAAGCAGCAGGAAGAGCTTAATGTGAAATTACAATATTGCCAGTGGTTGCACAGTTGTGACAATGTCACAGCACTGCTGTATTAACAGAGCTACTGATAACCCGGTCTAAGTCCAGTGCAAATCCATCCGCGTTCATTTACCGTGGCCTAGCAACCCATATCAGCCCAGGCCGGAACAGACACGGACTTAGAGCGGGTTATCAGTAGCTCTGTTAATACAGCAGTGCTGTGACATTGTCACAACTGTGCAACCACTGGCAATATTGTAATTTCACATTAAGCTCTTCCTGCTGCTTGTGTTTTCATGTGGAATGCTCTCACCTGACTAGCAACTTTCCCTGTGCGGAGACACAGCTTTATTCTCCCTCCAACATTTCACTGGAAAAAGAGAGGGCTATTGTAGGACCATTGAATATCGCCTGTTGTTCACCTTCACATCCACATGTAACCTCTCCAGTGTTTACTTGTCAACACTCACTCCTCAGAGACTGCATCCTTTCAGGGGTCAACTATAAATAAGGTGAGGGCACAGCATTCTGTCTTTATTCTGTATAGACATTCATCAGAAAATTTGACTTCTAAAATCAATTAAATCCTTTTCACACAAGGTTGAGATAAAAGATAGGGGCAGTGAAAGCAGATATGAAGCAGATGAACCCCTCTAATTCAAAGCTCTGCATTCATTTGCCTGGCTTTTAGAGACAAAATACCCAAGGTCTTTCTGTTATGGCCAATTATATTAGATCTTCCTCATTCTCTGCATTTATCTTGACTTTTGAGGTGAAGTTTGAGGTAACTGAAGCCCTTATGCTCTCTCATATTGGCCTCTCGATTTTTTCTTTGGAAAGAAATATCTGTGGACATTTGTTTAATTTCAGGCAATTCATAAACTTTATCTCTCTCTAGCACAATTACTGCATTTTGAAGGTTCATCTTTTCTCCTTCACATTGATTGTGAACTTCATCTCTTGTACAAGCTGAATATGACTGATGTTTCTGTTAATGGCAAAATCTAATTTCATTGACTGGCTTGCGCCTTTTATGAAAGACACTGTCCTTTTAGTCTTTATAGTTCAAGTCTAACATTTAGTGCAATCATTGAAATAATTGTAATTATAACTGAACTGTGCGTGATCTAAAATATAGCCATTATTGTGCTGAAGTTTTTGTACAACCTACTTTATTTATTTTTATTATTAAGTTCCATTGCAATTCTATTTGCATTTCCTTTATCAGTGTCTCATTGGGCTGTCTGGCTGAATGTTGCTTTTTTGAACGTGAAGTTAAACATTCATTTTTACTTTGTGTGTGTAAATGGGACAGTACAGACTGTTAAGAGAAACACGAGAATGAGAAAGTTATCACAGTTAGTCTTTCCAAGGCTAAAGACATCAATTCTGTTCAGTTTTGACAAATATAATGTGTTCATCCAGGGCTTAGCTAGTTGACTACAATGGTATCATAAGTCGCTCTGTAGTATATTGATGCTTCATTCTCTTCATAAAGACAAGTTTATTTTAGCTTAGGTTTTTCACAGTTGAAAAAATACAAGACCAGGTAAGTTTACATGATTGCCTTTGTTGCTCTTGGCACTAAATGTGACATTTTGTAAACACTAAATTTGTTCTTTCTAAAAATTAATACACAGCCTGCAAAGAAATTTCTAATTTGAAAAAAATGAATTACTGTACTGAGTGTGTGGAGCCACTGAGAGACAAAAATGGAGCAAAGTGTTGCTTGGTTGAAATGCTGCCGTCATTACAAGAAAGGTTAACTCACAACTTACTGACTTGTACACAACAGGGGTTTATTAGTTGAGAAAGAAAAACATGTCCTTGTGCATCATAATATGACAAATTTGCCTCTGACTGGCCACTATTCTCAGAAATGCTGTATAGGGCAAAATACCATGCCCTCCTCAGGCAGGCAAAGTTTCTAGAGCAATATGATCAACTGTCATATATGTTGAAATGCTTTTCTCTTACTCAGGTGAAACACAAGTTAAATATATTTCAGTGAAGTGTGGCTTGCCCAAGTTTGTTTTCAAGAGTCACAAAAATGACTGAAAAGATGTTTTCTGAAGTCAGTAATTCTAATGGAACTCCATGTGGTTCAGTGTGAGTCTAAACACTGAAGTTCTGTCACTCTATTCCTGTTTAATTGTAATTCTTTAATTTCATTGTATTTTTGCCTTTGAAACCGTTAACAGCTGTAGGGAAGTGGATGTCTGAATCTACTGCTCCCTGTCTTCACTGAATGTGTAGCTGTACATCTGAAGATCAGAATAGGAGCTGAGAGTATTTTTTTATTAATTATAGCAGCTTGCAATTTAAAGACAATTATTATTTAAAAGATAAGATAGATAATCTCATATCTTTCCAAAACATAAACACATCACATTTCTGATCATGCCATTTGCTGATAGTGGCAACAATTATAGCTGGTTAATGTGGAGTCAAAATTCCCCCTTATAAATGGTATAATTAACATAGTTGGGTTGGGTCAGTGGTCAGGGTCAGACATGTTGGCAGGCCTTATTTTAGGTCAACCTGTTGTAGTGACAATGCAAATGACAACTGTTTCACAGATGAACTGTGCATTAGCAGTATTTCACATGTATTTTTATGCATCAAAGTACAACTAAAAGTCTAAAGTATATCTATATCTATATATTTAGTATAATTAAGTATCGTAATTTTTGACTTTTCTCCCTCTTCCTTAAAGACACCATCCAAATGAAGGCAATTTCAGTTAAATAGAATAATGACTAATGAAGTAATTGTTATGAATTATTAGCCAAGTATCAAAATTATTCCTAAAATATATTGTCATTAAGCATAAAATTTAAAGTTGTCGAGAAATTAGATTGAAATTCTTGAGTTTAAAGCTGCGCCAATGAATATTTTTATATGGATCCAATGGCTGTGTGTACTGAGAAAAGTGTGGCTTGTGTTTAAGCAGAACTTAAAAACAAGGTGTAGTTTTCTGACTCTAGTTTTATTTAGTTCTGAGCTTTAGCATCTTTCAGCTCATTGTTTTGGTTTAATGGCCGGCAATGTTTCTGTTGTGGTTCAGGCTCATTACTCTCATCAACCCTGCTTGAAGTAGTAGTATACGACTGTTGTCAGGCGAAAAGTCCAAAGTTACTGACTAGCTTGCGAACATAGTGGAGCATTTAGCAGCTGAAGAGCCAGATGTTTTTCTCAGGAATTTGGTGGAGACCAAAACACAATTAAAAGGAGAGTTAATATTGGATTTAAATTCATCAGGTGGCCATAAACACAACTTCAAATGTATGCTAATGTTGCTCTGTTTCTGCTGGACATGTAAATTGGCAATTGTTTGCTAGCATGTTTGCCACATCGACCTCATAAGGTGCTTAAATGACAATGTTTAAAAAAATCCATTCAGGTTTAAATGCAGTAACAAAGTCTTTTTTGTTTTTGCTGCTCAAACTGAACTTCTGTTGGTCTTACAAAGGTAATGATAAATAATGTGCAGTCACCTATTTGATCTTGAACATTAGCCTGTAACTATGTCAATATTCACTTAAGTTAAACTGAATAACTAGCAAGCCAGCTAGCTTTACTCATTTAGCCAGCTGTTGAAGCACTACTCTTAAAACTGTGTTTTTTGAGTTTGAGTTTTGAGTTTTTTTGTTTTCTTTTAGCAAAGTTTCTTTTGGTTCAGTATTATTTTCACAGAGTGGACTTCAGGTCTGTAGTTTTTCATTACTTGGCAGAATGCTGACATGCGCAATCATCCCAATAGCTTGAGACTTCCTAAGCCAATGTTTCCCATTCTTTCACTGTTCTTACTTAGTGACAATTGTTATTATGAAGCCCAGCAGTGGAACTTTTCTTCACTGCATCATGAGTACTTAATTATAAGCTCTCTTTTTCTATCCCAGCATATATTTTGGGTGGCTGGGTATTTATGGGGAGTTACTCCCTTTTTTTTAATTTTTTTTTTTAACAAATGAATGTGATGACACTGTAATAGCTGGGTGTTCTCAGGCACAGACATACAATAGCTGCTCATTGAGAGTGGTGGGCTGGGGTCGTTGGCATTGTGAGTTATGTGCCCCCGCCCCCTATAAGAGCCAACCAAAATACATCTGTAGATAGCCTTTCTGAGCATGCTGAGTGTTTATCTACACTGCAGGGCCCAGTGGAGTGCATGATGGATCTGTAGTGATCAGTTAAAACCACATTGATGATAAACTAATGAATCAAGGCCCGCATTAATCACATCATGGCCCGTACAGAAAGACAAATGGAAATGCAAAAGTTCCTTGCTAATGATGAACTACTAACAATTTGGTGGTGGACAAGGAGAGAGGGAAAATTACACACTGGGGTTTCATGCATAATCTCTGAAGATATTAATATTTCACCCCCTCAGCCCCCCAAACACACACACACACCCCTGCCACCCCCCACCCCTCTCCCCTTGCTCAACGTTGCTGCCTTTACAGGCATAATCAAATTTCATTACCAGCCAAACCGACATGATTAAACAGAACAGAGTCTGAGTTCAGAGCCTCACACTGCGGCACACGTTGGCTGCCACTCAGCGACGTCTCCACCCCCTTCATCATTCACAAACTGCCGCCTCCTCCCCCGCCCCCCACACCCCTTTGCCCCAGCACGGCCCCACTGGCTCACACAGATCCAAATCAGCATTTCATGACCGGCCTCACATCTTTGACCACACGTTTACTCTGCTTGTGCCTTTATCTGTCAGTCATGTGAGTCCCTGGGGAGCAGCTCGTCTGGAGATTCTGCTGTCGACGGCCTCCCTTGAAAACCTCAGTGGATGTGCTGGTTTCTCTCAGGCGGGATAAAGACAACAGTCACACAGTGAATACCTGCCTTGTATCGTGTCTTACATGGTGATAAATACTATGATGGGCTATGAAATACTGTATGATATAAAAGCAGAAAAAGGCACCTGGATAAAAAAAGGTACAATTAAATATTAAAACTGTTTTTTTCTGTTTCAAGCCACATAGCATTAGGTGAGATAAGCCAGTGAGACTCTTCATCGATGTTAAACTCTCTGCGTTAGAGCTTCCTCGAGCTATCCTGTGTTCTTTCGTCTGCTCAGGCCCAGTTAATTTCTGTTTGACTTTATCTACATGTCAGCCTGGTTGAGTAGAGAGTAAGATGCCCCCATCTTAGCTGGAGTTGGGGTTGATTCCACTCTGCTCTTTTGCTCTGCTGACCCCTCTAGTTTCTTGTAATCTCTCCCATCACACTCCAGGAAAGCTGCTCGTGACCTGTTTCCTTTTCTTCCTCTTCTCTGTTTTTTTTATTTTATTTATTCATTAACTTAACACAGGATCATATGTGTACCCTCCTGTGAACGTGTGTGATGTGGAATGAAAGGGATATTATATATTTTTTTTGTATCTGTCATTTTCTTTCTATCTCCCATATGACTTCTTAATCCATCTGAATGCATAGAAGATAATGTTTTGGGCGAAATAACATAAGAGGAAAGATAGACTCCCAAGGACCAATATCTTTATTGCTTGGAGGATAAACGGATTATGTCAGCCATTTTCTGCTGCTGACAGCTTTTCTTATTAACCGATTTTATTTTTAATCTGCCAAGGAAGAAATGCGGTTTTATGTCACAATAAAACGCTGGTCACATCTAATGCTGCCCTCAAACAAACAGATTTCTCAAAGCCTTGCTGGGAAATTTGAAATAACTTTAAAGAGGGGTTTTGGGGAAAAGGGTGGTGGTGGTGGAATGGGGGGGTGGGGGAGGTCTTCATCCACAAGCTTGTTCAACTGAGGAGTAAAAGATTTTTAAAGTCCTTCACAGTTGTATTCTTCTTTTAAATATTTATTTCTTTATTTTGCTGATCTCTGTAGAAAAAAAGCCTTCCATCATGACAAAATGGCTTGTGTGTGGGCTGTCTGCTGTGTCCATTCATGCAGCTTGCATTAGGATAATACAAAGAGTAGTGTGGATGCTTCACTTATACCAATAAGTGTGTGTAAAAAAGACACTGCAAAGGCTCAGAAACAATAACTG